>JANRMT010062794.1:11830335-11874705 GCA_026402145.1 Polypterus bichir lapradei | reverse complement strand
TATCTATCTATCTATCTATCTATCTATCTATCTATCTATCTATCTATGTAGTATTTCTTGCCAATCTCTCTGCGCAACCCCTCATGTTTACTGGGCAGCATGTTTGGAAGGTATCGTTCAAAGCAAAAATGTATAAATTTATTTTAGCAAACTACCTGTGTGTCAAATTTTAAATATGTGTCTAGCAAAATAAAGTTGTGTATAAAGAAGAAACACACACATTGTACTTGATATATGTAGATAGATATAACATTATCATATGGTAGGTCTACAGTGGGCTGGCGTCCTGCCTGAGGTTTATTTCCTGCCTTGCGCCCTGTGTTGGCTGGGATTAGCTCCAGCAGACCCCCATGACCCTGTAATTAGGATATAGCGGTTTGGATAATGGATGGATGGATATGGTAGGTTCTACTGAAGAAAACATTTGTAAAGTTTTAATACAAATCTAAAACTGTATTTGAACATGGTGGGAAAACTAAACTTAAAAAAATCATCCTACTTTTTAAACATAATGAAGACTTAATTTTTGTGACTCACTCATGTGCAAGTGTTCAGCCAAAGCTATAACGCAAAAGCATATTTCATGAATTCCAGTTTTAAGATAAATTGCATGCAACAATCTATTCTGTCTACATTGCACTAATAGATTTTTCAGTAGGAACAGCTGTTATGTGTATTCTGGTGGGATGCCATATTGTCAGAAAATGAGGACCAGTAAAGGCCAGCTGTTGCAGCATGTATAGCGTATGCACAAAAACACACACACACACGCACACACACACACACACACACACACACACACACACTCACACACAAATATAGTACACACAAAGAAGAAAAGACACTCATCCTATGTGGGACAGATGGATGAGTAATTCTTATGAATAGTTCCTGCCTATATTGCTATATTTAAGACATTTGGTTACCTAAACAGCAGAGGAGATATGCAATATCAGCCCTTTTTATTGTTATAATTTGCAACTCAATCCCATTACTGAATTAAATAACATCTTACTGTGCATTGGAAAATGGTTCTATGAAACCAGTTATGAATCCTGGTCTGGTTTGAAGTTTCCCTAGATATTACACTGATATCCCAAAGATGTGCAGGTAAAGTTGATTGTGACATTAAAATGAATGAGTATGTCTTGTGATTGAATGGTGTTCTTTCTAGGGTTGGTTCTGCCTTATTCCAACAACTGTCAAAATTGTCTTCAGGTTCTGCTTGTGTGTTGTAGCTTTCTGTGAGTTTGAAAACTTTTATGTATGCAACGTATTGACTTTGAATGTCACAGAGACCTTATTTTGTTCTTTATTAAGTGTTTTAATTTATTATAATAAAGAACTGATACAAAATTGCCATTCTTTGACTTATACCAACTCAAGCTGTGTTATGTTGATTGTGGCATGCTAGATAGTACTTCTATATAGGCCACAAGAATTATTACTGAAGAGGCTATAAAATACAAATTTTATGAAATAGTGGGGTGCCGTTTGTGTGCGTGAGAAAGAGCAAGCAAATGCGCAATGTAATGTTAAGCAAGGAGACAAAAAGTCTGTGTGTATGAGTTGGGAAGTGAGTAATCAGTGTGTGAGTGAATGAGCAAGCAATCAAGTATGTGAGCAGGCAGTATGTATAAAATAATAAAACACAGTACACAGATGAGAGCTCTGCCTACTGTATTCTATGTATGCAAATTACTCAGTTGCCTGTTAGCATGTGGCTTAGATAATGTATCAAACAGAAGCTCACTGAAAAATGAAAAATGCTACAAAAAAAGAAAACCAGTGTAGTATAACCAGATAACGGCATTTTGCATTTATTTATTAAATACATTACACATGACAATTTGCAATAATCCAGTCCAGGGTTATGGGTCTATATTCAAGGCAGAAACGAGCCTGAGCGTCAGCCAATTATAGGGCCCACTCAAACTCATATAGGGCCACTTTAAGTTGCCATTTCATCTAATCTTTTATCTTTGGGAATGGGATGATAACTGCATTCTTTAGAGGAAAACCTACATAGACTTAGGGGGAACATGCAAATTGCATAAGGAAAATGGCAATTGCACAGGTGGAACAGATGTCTGTTTTAAGTCAGCTTACACTTTTATTCGTAATAGAATTTGTTTTATTTAAACCTTACTTTTAATTTCCTGCTTTGTCTCTTTGAAACATCAAAACAACCCTGCAGAATTCAACAGTATTAACACTTTTTGTATATCTAGCAAATTTATCTTCAAAACACACATTGACTTGCATGAGGCGTTAGAGAAGAATTTATTAGCTATTAATTTATACGATACATGAATAAAAGAGCATTTATACTTTCTTTATTGCCAACTAGCTGAAATACCCAGTGTTGCCCAGGAGGAAAATAAAGTTTTGTTTTTTTTAATTGTTTGAGAAAAATATAATTAAAAAAAAAGCACAACTTTAAAAATGAAAAAAAATTAACAGACAATGAAGACTCACTGATGTGCTTGTCTTGCGGTCTTGTATGTATGTTATCATCCAGTTTATGCTCGGAACTGGCCAACTCTATTTAATTTCAAAAGCAACAGGCGGGCAGTGGCGCTCAAACATAAAGAATGCTGACAGTCATCTCCAGTTCTCCCTCTGGTGGTTGTTCCGAGTGTCAACTGAAAGATAACATGCATACAAGACCGCAAGATCACTCCCCACCCTACCCAGATGGGGGTGGGTTAGGGTTGATTTCACCCTATAGTATTTTTAGTCGACCAATGAGAAACATGTGTACCAAGTTTCATGAAAATCGCTCCAGCCATTCGGAAGTGATGCTGGATCATACATACACACACACATACATTGACTTTTATGTATATAAATTACTCTATCTTGACAATTACTTACTTGCTATAGCTGTGAGGAGTCTAAGACTGGGGGAACACATCAAACATGGGAAAGAATTTCTCAAGCCACCATTAGGACCAAAAACTTACAAACTGTGGAAAAGGAATTTCATTACACAAGAGGAAAGTTGTTGCCTTGCTGTACAAACTTGTGGTTGTTTCATTCCATGCACATTCCCATGTGAACAACACAGGAGACAGTTACTGCTGCCATCTAACAGCTCCAGGGCCAAGTGATTGTGTGGATGTTTGTGTGACTGTGCACTGTGATGGACTGGCACCCATTCCAGCATCTGCCAGTCAATGCATTTCAGCCATTGTCACTAACAATCTGATATACTGTTATATGTGAACATACACTGCACAGTTTCTCTGTACTTATAAATAAACTTAAAATTGTGAATTATTAGCTCACCCCACCTCATCATCCTAAACTGTTGTGATGGACAGCCAGCGGTACAGTCCGGCTGGGACATCCCTGAAAAAGAATAATGGAGGAAGACAGCATTTTTAGGGCACTGCCTGCCCCGGGACTCTAGGTGGCATCTCCCCTGGATGGCTGCGGTTCCCCGGATTCCCTCAGGGCATCCTGGGACATGGAGTCCATTTCCTCAGCCCTGTTGGGTGCTGTGGGTTTCGTCAGGGGGAGCTCACAAAGAACCTGGGGACTCCTATTGTTACTAAAACCCTGAAGTACTTCAGAGTAATGAGGACGGAAGCCCGCAGTACTTCCGGGCTACTTGAGGACAGATGATGTGGCATTTGACCCGGAAGAAGAGAAGGAACACTTCCGGGTCATGGACTATTTAAAGGATTGGTGAAAACCCAGCAAAGGAGCTAGAGTTGGGAGGTTGGGTGACGAAGCTGCTGGGAGTGGAGGATTGTTATTGATTATTGTTGGTATTATTATTATTGTTATTGGAAAATTGTGGCGAGTGTGGTGCTTTGTGCACTGTATTTGAAGAAAAATATTAAAATTCTTCTTGGTGCTTTTTACAAGTGTGTCTTGGACGTCTGTCTGTGGGGCTTCACGGGGCAACAGCGACCCCTAACATCCACACTGTATTAACCGGATTCTATGATGAATGAATGGATGAGTGACCAGTTACTAGAGGTGTGTATACCTTGGAAAAGATTACAATCTCATCCAGTGTTATCTCCTTCCTTGTTCCCAGTACTGTCACAATAGGCTGGAAAATGGTGTTTTTTTCTATAAAATAGATGAATTAGTGGACATCATCTCTTTAGCTCTGGTTTGCCCATCTATTACAACTAAGAAAAAACTGGAGTTCAGGGAACTCATGATTAAACTTCTGATTGTTTTTATTTTTAATATCTTTATTTACTTTATTAAAAAAAGTTGCAAGTAAAGTGGCATATAATAATTCCATAGCAGCAAAGCACAGACACCCTTTAGAAAGAGCCATGGGTATAAGTCTTGAAGTGTCTTTTGCTTGTAAGAGGATACCTCAATAAACCCGTGGGGCTAAAATCAAACAACTCATAAAAAAAAAAAAACATGGAATTTCAAACACAGCATTCTTTTCAATGAATAATTCACAGGAACCAAATTACGGTATTTAAATATCTTCTGAGCACAATTGCAGACAGTATCTTATGAAACAAGACTGAAAAACATGGTTTGCCCAAATGACCTTTCTCTTGTCTTCAGGTTTAATGTATTCTAATTAGTCTCTAACATAAGCACAGACCTTGCATTTGTGCCCTGCCTTTGTTTCTTGCTGTCCTGATCACTGTAGGATCATTAAATCTGTGTGAGACAAGGTTCTCAAGAATAAAAAAAAAAATGACCTGCTTTAAATTTCAGGATGTGCGTGAAAATAAAATAAGATAAAGATCATTTTTCAAATTTGAGTCAAATAATACTGTGCAGCCTTTCTAGAAAATATTTTCTTGCTTTTATACCAATAATCCTCCTTAACTTTAGTGAGTGTAAAAATGATTTGATCGCATTTCCCCATTACATAACATCTGTGCTTATTCAGGACCTCCTGAGGGTGCCTTAGCAAGAGCACAGCCATTTATTCAGAAGTAAAAAAAGGGATTTAGCTGGAAAGAAATAATTACATGTGTAAAGGGAAAAAAAAGTAAAAAAAAAAATCGGAAGCTGAAACAAGTGATAGAAAGCTAAATGGTATACCCCTGTCTCAACCCATAGAAATGTGTTCAGTGCTTGACAAAGACTGTAACATTTGCCAGAAGGAACAAGTTAGAAAAATGACTGTGCATGATGGCTAAGGTCTTTAATTATCCTGGTTTCCTTTCTAAGATACTGAGTGTTTTACATATCCTGAATAGAAGGCAGCTCAGTGTCGGTAGTATTCTGTGACACCTTCACCACCCTCTGCAGGCGTTTATGATCTTGAGCTGAGCAGAAGAGATACCAGGATGTGATGTAGCCTGTGAAGATGGGACTCTGAAGTGTACATGTAGATGTCCATTAGAACAGGTGGAGACATACAAGCTGTCCTCAAACATCTAAGGAAGCAGAGGTGCTGGTGAGCCTTTTTGACAGAAGATGAAAAGTGTTGTGCCCACTACAGTTCTTCAGTGATAGTCACTCTAGAAAAATTTAACTGCTCAGTCTTTCAACGACATCCCCAATGAAGATGGCAGCGTCTGCAAGTTATGGATTTTTATTTGACTTAATGTGTAAGGAATCAATTTTCTAAGGCCACTCCAAATTCCCTGACCTTGGCTCAGTTTTTAAGTGTTGGACTTCTCTGGGGAGAGAGGTTTCAGACTGTTTTAATATAGTGGCCTGTCTGACAGAAGTGAAATAAAGAAGGAAAGCCATCTGGCAATGATAACATCGTCTTTTAAGTGATAGAGAGCTCAGTTCTTCAGTCCAGTCTGTCCACAACTGACTGCCTCATTATGGCTTTAAAAGTGGGAGACTGGAAAGGGAGAGGTCAATTGTCCTTCTCTCGGAGTCTTCTCCTTGCTGCGGAGGGGAGAAAAGAGAAGAAGGTTAGCGCAAGTGCCCTGTATCAGCAGTGAAGGGTGATCCAGAGACTTGCATGGGTGACAAGAATTATGGCATCAATGCTGGTTATCTTATAGAGTCCTTGGGCATATTCTCCTAGTTGGTTCTGAGAATCTTCCAGAGATGGAAATATGGAATCTATCAAGAGCGGGGATTCTTTTTCAGAAGCTCTGACTTGAGTCACATAGTGCATACATTTTTTTAGGAATAACTCAGCTATTGGTTTTTATATAGGTTATAATGACAAATTTTGATGAAGAATTTAGTGAGTCCAGTTTGAAATGTTTAATGCTGCTGACTGACTTTGTTATAAATGCTGAAGGCTCCACTCAATAGCTTGTCTTCCCCTTCCAGTATTTTCTGGTGTTACACTTTTTAGTGGACCAGCAAACACAACCTTCACACTACTAGCAGACTGAAATTTATCAAACCACATTAAAGTGATGTTACAAGAATCCATTCTTCCTTATTGAAGTATGTTAAACTTTCTTTGCATCTCTGTTACAGATTTAAATTTAATGTACTCCATAACTCAAAACATGTGTTGAGCCACTGACCAGTTGCCTATGACCACTAAAATTACATTTAAGCATACAACACTGCCTTGATACTATATATACCACCACTCTATTGACTTACATACTCCTCACAACACTTTAAAAATCATATCATTGTGCCATACCTGTTACTTTCATGGTTTACTTTCTGTTTGACATTTCAATCTAGTGCGATGTTTCTTTTACCTCACAAGCTTGTCTTTTTCCACCCCTTTCTTATATGTATTTATGATGTCAGTCTTTTCAGTTTGAGCATTTCACAGGTTTTGTGAGGGTGCTGGTGTTGTGGGTAATGTTTATCACATTTCCATACCATTTCAGAGGTATGTAATGCATCATAGATCACATACTATCACAATAAATAATGATCAAAATAGAGGGCTGTATTTCAGTTATCACAGAATTTGTATTTGGACAGTGTCAGCTTATTTTATTATTGTGACCTATCACAAACATGTCTAATTTGGGCCATGACCTATAGTTTGAGAAACACTGATTAAGAGATTTTAATTAAGAAAATATAGGTAACCCATGACCTGCTACCATGTGGGAGATTAGGAAAACAGAAGGCCTCATAGACTATTAAGAAAAAGGAATAGAAATAGTATGATAGTTCAGATTTATAACAGAATGGTAAATCAAAAACTGAAGGCAATTTTAAAATAATGCGGTAACAGCAAACAGACAGAAGCTGACATAGTACAACATATTTGTGATGACTTATGGGTAGTTCCAATATGCATAATGTAGCACCCTGTCGTTAGTCTAGTTGAACCAAGGTCAAATGAACATGGCGTGTCGCTGCAGGATTGCACTATTGTTGAACAACTCTCTGTAGTGAAATTTCTTTGGACAGAGGGAGTGAAACCTGCCGAAATTCACTGAAGGATGTTGACTTGTGCAGATTAGTAAGCTGTTTGGGTACCCATCCTGCGCAAACTTTTCAGTACCCCAAATCATCATTCACTTCAGTCTGTGCAGCTCCATAGCTGATATCTAAGTGTGCAACAACAGCGGACAATGTAATCTTCACTGATAAAGATATTCATAATGTCGATGTAGGCTTGTGTGCATGATATTGATGGTAAACCAGATTAAGTTTCATCAGTTACATTTGTTCTTACCGCTTTAAACATTTCTACCCATTTATAAACTATTTGTTGAGTCATGTTGTTTTCATTTCCGTACTCAGCCAATGTCCTTTGAATCTCAGCTGGTTTCACTTTCTCTGCCCAAAGAAATTGCACTGTGGCACGTTGTTCAACAATGGTGCAATCCTGCAGTGGAGCATCCATGTTCAGTTGACCTTGGCTTCAACTAGACTAACGGGAGAAGTGTTCAAACTACCTATAAGTTATCATGAATGTGTTGTATTACATCAGCTTCTATCCACTTTGGTAACTACATAATTTTCAAATTGCTTTTATTTTTTGGTTTATCCACATACTTTCCTCTCAGACTCCAGCAACCCGCTTTCATGTAAACTGGTGTCTGTGATTGATCCCATCTGCGTGTTTAGTTATGGCAGTACTTATGTATGTGCTTCAACCACATTTTGCGTAGTGTTTCTGACTTATTAGCTATTAATGCTGGATTAAACTGTAGCTTCCAATGCTCCTAAATATGATAAGATGAAATATCTTTTTGTAAAAGTGAGGACAAAGGGACATTATAGTGTCGTTACTTTTGGTTTTTGTCTCTTCCATATCTTAATTCTTATGTCAACATTAGATTTTAATGGCATGTATTGCTTTATATTTAAACAGCACAATATATGTGTACTGTTTGCTTATGTGTACTATTTGCTTATGTGTTTGTATTTATGCAAAATCCTACAAGATTTTTGTACTTGCTTTCTAACATACAGTTAAGTCCATAAATATTTGGACAGAGACAACTTTTTTCTAATTTTGGTTCTGTACATTACCACAATGAATTTTAAATGAAACAACTCAGATGCAGTTGAACTGCAGACTTTCACCTTTAATTCAGTGGGTTGAACAAAAAGATTGCATAACAATGTGAAGCAGCTAAAGCATTTTTTAACACAATCCTTTTATTTCAGGGGCTGAAAAGTAATTGGACAAATTTAATAACTGGAAATAAAATGTTCATTTCTAATACTTGGTTGAAAACCCTTTGCTGGCAATGACAGCCTGAAGTCTTGAACTCATGGACATCACCAGATGCTGAGTTTCCTCCTTTTTACTGCTCTGCCAGGCCTTTACTGCGGCGGCTTTCAGTTGCTGTTTGTTTGTGGGCCTTTCTGTCTGAAGTTTAGTCTTCAACAAGTGAAATGCATGCTCATTTGGTTTAAGATCAGGTGCCTCATGCATAACGGCATGCGTAGAATTCGCACTATAACATGACGTAAGCACAAAAGCCGAAATGTGCTTACGCACAGAAAAATCCAGATGCAGGAATCTGCGCGTACTCCAACTTCCACGTTCTTCCACTACATAAATCCCGGTTAGCGTGAAAAGCAATGCACGTGCACGCGCCTGCTGTCCCACCCCAGTCCCTCCCAGAATTACGCCTGTTTGAATATGCACATCAATATAAATAGCCCTTAAGCTCAGTGTTCTGTGAAAAGACAATGGGAAAAGCACGGGGGAAAATATAAGAATTTCAGCGAATACCAAGTGGAGGCAAAGGAAAAACGTACTATTTGTTGATTTAAACAGTGGTATAATCAACAAAAGGAAGCAGATCGAGTGACATAGCGTGTTGGAGAAACTCGAAAGCTCAAGTTCACAAAGTTGCACAGTGCCAAAATAAAAAGGAAGTCACATATCAAAGTTGCCGTGAAAAGGCGAGTTGTAGCCCACCGTCTGAGTGTCATATGAAAGCTTATTAGGGTACAGACAAAAAAAAAACAGGCACACAGTGGGAAAAAAGCACGAAATGTCAACTTTAATCTTGAAATTTCCACTTTAATCACATAGTTTAGTTTGTCATTAAAGTAGAACATCGTAAACTTCATCTTAAAATCATTTAATTTACTAGTTTATCAAATCCCTTCGTAACTAAAGTATCATGTTAAATGCTTTGTTTTGTATTTGATCTTCTATGTGCTCTATGTGTGTGAATCACTACGTGCTTCCGTTCTTTCTCTTTCTCCAACAGGACATAGAATTCATTACATTCATGATATTACAGCTGTCTGAATAATTAAAATACTGAGATGTATATGTGATATCATTTTCATGATGATTGGAATGAAAGCATGTTATTAAACATGGGGACACGATGGCGCAGTGATTGTTCATGTCTCACACAAGATGCTGCTGAGCCATGTGCAACCTTCGATGAAATAATTTATTGTAGCAGTACTGTCTCTTTCAAACGTACTAACCTCCAATTCCTGTCCTTACTTTTCTTTCCCCAAATACTCAATCGCCACACAATCAGCTCTGTAAAAGACGTTAAGCCATCTGTAAGCTTACAACAGCGATTCTTCAAAACTTTTAAGGAACATTGAAATATCTTCATAGTACTTGTTTAATTATTCTATCCATCTATCCTTCCAGTGTCACGCCAGCCTCAGCAAATATACAGAACGAGGCAGGAACAATACGTGAACTCGCTAGTGCTGCGGCACTGTGTCCTCACATGTTTAATTATTAACAATACAGATTATTTAAATGAAGTTAAAATTTTATCTGTATAATATAATCAACATATTTTGCTGCATTTCATCTTAAAAATGATATCGTCATCATGTGTAAATACGCTCTTTATAAAGTGGCGCAGGTTGTGCAATATTATAACTGTAGTGCAAGTTTACAGTGGGGTAATTGTACTTATAAGCACAAACAGTTCTACAAGGAGCAATTGATTGAGTGCGTTTATAGTTCTTGGGATGAAACTATTTCTGTACAGGAAAGGCTTTGAAACGTTTTGCCGTGGCTGAGGCAGCGTGTGCTTGATGCTGTATCCTGATAATTCTCTTTCCGATCAGCTGCTGCTGTGATTCACCACTCAGATACAGTGATATAAATACTCCGAGTGGTGCAGCGAGAGTAATATGGAAAAAGATGACTAGCTGTGACAACCTTTAACGGGAGCAGCTGAAAGAAGAAGAAGAAGGTGCAGTGAGCGTAACAACGCTAAAGCAGTTATGGTATTTGGAATACTATGGCTATTCCCTAGACCATTATATTGTTACAGGTTAATTACAGTCAGATGCATTACACTAATAAACAATATGCGGTTAGTTTCAGTGTATTTATAAAGCCGCATCAGGAATGTGGTTCTAAGAAATAAAGGGTAACCTCACAGGAACAGTAGCACTGCTTTGACGCTGGGTGCCGCCAGTCTGCAAAACCGAGTGCAGAACTTGTGTACAACAGATGCTGAGGAAATGTGCGTGGCTTTATGCCAAGTTTAGGTTTTATACATCGCGATTTGAATGTGGAAACGTTCTTACGCAACATTTCTGTGCGTACGCACCGTTTATACATGAGGCCCCAGGTGACTGACTTGGCCATTTAAGAATTTTCCACTTCTTTTCTTTAATAAACTCCTGGGTTGCTTTGGCTGTATGTTTTGGGTCATTATCCATCTGTATCATGAAACGCCGCCCAATCAATTTGACTGCATTTAGCTGGATTTGAGCAGACAGGTATGTCTCTGAACACCTCAAAATTCATTCAGCTGCTTCTATCCTGTGACACATCATAAATAAACACTAGTGTCCCAGTGCCACTGGCAGCCATGCACGCCCAAGCCATCACACTGCCTCCACCGTGTTTTACAGATGATGTGGTATGCTTTGGATAATGAGCTGTTCCACGCCTTCTCCATACTTTTTTCTTGCCATCATTCTGGTAGAGATTGATCTTGGTTTCATCTGTCCAAAGAATGTTTTTCCAGAACTGTGCTGGCTTTTTTAGATGTTCTTTAGCAAAGTCCAATCTAGCCTTTCTGTTCTTGAGGCTTATGGGTGGCTTGCACCCTGAAGTGCACCCTCTGTATTTACTTTCATGCAGTCTTCTCTTTATGGTAGACTTGGATATCGATACGCCTCCTCCTGGAGAGTGTTGTTCACTTGGTTGGCTGTTGTGAAAGGGTTTCTCTTCACCATGGAAATGATTCTGCGATGAACCACCACTGCTGTCTTCCGTGGACGTCCAGGTCTTTTTGCGTTGCTGAGTTCACCAGTGCTTGCTTTCTTTCTCGGGATGTACCAAACTGTAGATTTTGCCACTCGTAATATTGTAGCAATTTCTGGGATGGTTTTTTTCTGTTTTCGCAGCTTAAGGATGGCTTCTTTCACCTGCATGGAGAGCTCCTTTGACCGTATGTTGTCTGTTCACAGCAAAATCTGCCACATGCCAGCACCACACCTCAAATCAACTCCAGGCCTTTTATCTGCTTAGTTGATAATGACATAACGACGGACTTGCCCACACCTGCCCATGAAATAGCCTTTCAGTCAATTGTCCAATTACTTTTGAGCCCCTGAAATGAAGGGATTGTGTTAAAAAAATGCTTTAGTTCCCTCACATTTCTATGCAATCTTTTTGTTTAACCCAATGAATTAAAGATGAAAGTCTGCACTTCAACTGCATCTGAGTTGTTTCATTTAAAATTCATTGTGGTAATGTACAGAACCAAAATTAGAAAAAAGTTGTCTCTGTCCAAATATTTATGGACCTAACTGTATATGTGTAAATCTGTATAAACATTCTAAGACTGTACTCAGGGTGTCACACTATATACCAATGAACTGTGTTAAAATTAACAACACTAAACCTGAGGTTGTATTACATTGTAAATATGCTGTAAATTGCATAAATATAGCTGAACTGAACATGTTAGACCTGGTGCAATTAAGTAATTTGTATTGACATAATCAATACAGATTGGAGAAGTATTGATAACTGGAAAGTTTACAAGAATGGAAACAAAATAGAACCCATTAATCGTTGACCATTAAGCAATTGGTCTAGTGCCTATGAAATAATAGAAACAATGAGAAAATGTAAGCAAAGTAATGTAGTCTATTCAGACTTATAAAAGCTTTAGATCATTTTTCCATATCTCAGGTGTTTAAAGCCTCGATCATGGAGAATGTCGCAGTTTGATATAATAACCTCTGCATATTATGCTTCTATTTGTTTTGTGGGGAAAAGACCAACACTAAGCCTTTTGGCCACTACATCAGCCTTCAACCTTTCAATCAATATTCCCGCAGCAGAAAGTTTTAAAGGAATATTAAATATATTGAATAAATGCAAATGAAGTAAAGTACACAAAATATCAGTGAAAGGATTTTTCAATACTGCCATTAAGCAAAACAAAGATGGAAAAAATACCAAGACCAGGAGATCAAAAGTAAGTAATTGGCACAGACAAAAGAAATTGTCACAGGGTAGCCAGAGGTAAAAAAGCCATGAAGTCAGAAAAAATCAGCAATCAAAATCAAAGTCAAAAATCATGCTGAAAGATCATTTATAAGAGAAAAGTATAAGCCAAAAAATTGCTAGGATATGAACTTGTTTTATAAAGAAATATCCCAAAACTAGGACACTATATAACAGTTTCATCATCATTTTAAACACCCGAATGACAGTGACATCACAAATCACAATGCGAGTCATGTGACCAGCAGTGGGTAGCATTGTAAAGCATAATATGGTAGTGTCTAGAAAAAACACACATCCACATTGGTGGTGCAATGATATCACTGTAATAAATGTAATAATATAGAAGAGAAAAAAGAGCAACATGCAAAACGTAAAGAAACATAGATATCAATAAATAAGAAAACCTCACAGCAACAATGCCACAAAGCCCGAAAACATGTACAAATACAATATATAGAAAAAAACCCATTCCTGTAAATGCTTCTTTATTGTAATGAAATAATTTAACAGAATATGTTAAAGTCAGATTAGTAGATATGTAGCAATAAAGAGCTACCTAAGAAATAATAGAACGTCACTACCAGTATTGTACAAAAATTTCTTGATCCTCCCCATTCTGAGCTCATCAGGTGCGCATTTGCACACTTGTCAGCTATTCACCTCTTCTAAAATCACCAGACTCCAACAGTCTTAATCCTAATAGAATGCTGGTCTCTGTAATCCTTTAATAGAATGGCATATGTCCAACCTACCATAGCTTCTTCCTTCAGCCTTGTGTCACTCTACACTGACCCTCCTTTCGAAGGGTCAACATGGAGTGGTAAAATACATCCATTAAGCACTGGAACTCATGTCATAGAACCACACAGATTTGTGCATGGCAGTGCCTGCTTAAAGGCGTAGTCTCTTTTTTAACACAAGTAGTTTAAACAGTAAATAACTAAAAACTATCATGATTATATGGCTCCACTACTGGGGTATATTTAAAAATTGGATTTAGCTGGTTAGTAAGCTAGAAATAAAGAGCAGAGATAAAAATCATAAAAGCAATATATTGTAATAATGCACTTGGGATAAAAACGTTATGATCTTTGCAGGTGCTATTATTGTGTATCACTCTGGCACAAAATGAACCTTCCAAGCCTCTTTTGTGTTCCTTGTAAACTTGGAATTTAACCATAACTATTGGGATCGTTATGGAAGATTCAATGCTGCTGAATGCTGACAAACAACAAACATTTGTCTGAATGTGACATTTTATTGAGTTTAGAGATACGCTAAATAAAAACAAATATAAAAAAAACATAAAGCTTTAAACAATTCAAACAAATACTACTAGCTGCAAATAGAGAAAAAGAAGAAATTATCATTTTATACTGAGCATCTGGGAGATGAGTAAACAGTAACTTTAGCTAGCGTAATAATCTTAGCTTATCTTGCAGAATTCTACCACCTTTGTGGTGTTGACTCAGATTGTGAAGGCACATGGATCCACAAGCATATCTTTTGGAGAGGAATCATATTGGTTTACAGTAGAGTTTTGTGAGTGAATCAGCACAACTCATGAATTTATCTTTTGGCCCCTTTTACATGCTGTCTACTGCTAAGCACCTCCATTTATTCACCTTTATCAACAATCTAGCTTTTGCATAACTGGAGGGGAATGCATATTTAAGGACAGCAAACTCTATTGTAATATTTTATCCTTTTTATCAGTTAAGTGATTGCCTGTAGTTTTGTATAATTGCATACTTTACTGGAAAGACTACTTGGATGGAGATTATTACACGCTACACTTGCACCTGTGTACATGAAAGGCTTTCATTACAGTACGTTTCTTGAAATATGTTGAAAGTCACAGTAAATTTTTATCAAGGTGTATCCAAAGCTTAATTTTTATATACTGCTCATAATGTGTTAGGTCTCTGGACCATGCTGACACATACTGTGTGATTTTGCTTGTTGTGTCAGATGTATCTTGCACAACTAACTAGGAGGCACTGACATTATGCACCTTATTTTATAGATACAATAAACTGTTAATTTTAAAACAGTTATAAATATCAAACAACACTATACATTAAATTAATTGACAACTTCAAATGAATCAGGTATGAGTGAGTGTACCCTACAAAGAACTACCATCCTCTCCATGGTTGTGTTTTGCCTTTCACTGAATATTTCTGGAGTAGATGCCAGCCATTCATACTCCTATAACAGAGACAATGCTTTCAGAAACAAAAAGATATATAGATGTAGGAAGTATTGTCAAACTGGGAAGGGAAACTCTATAGGATGGAGGGAGCACCTGACTAACCAGGATTCTGCAAGGCAGTGGCTGTCAAACTTGCAATGTAGCTGTTACTATGCAAGTACCAGTAGTCAGTTTTCTAGTTAAGAGGTATAGTAAAGTCTGTAAAACAAGGCACACTTTTCATTGAATACAATAAATGTTATCTCAATAAAAGCGCAATAGAAAAGGGCAAAGTGGTGCATGCAAGTAACAAAAATATTAATCAGAGTGATAAAATGAGCAATGAGCAGGATTAGTGGTATATATGGGGGCAATGTTCTCATCCACCAAGTAATGTAAAAAAAGCAACTAAAATACTGTATTTATGCATGGGTATGTTATATATTGTTAAGAATAAGTCAAAGGAAATTACTTTTGTACTTTTATTATTTCATGGATGCATTATTGAAATCACAGTGGAGAGTATGCTGTTTTAGTAACCACACTACAAAGAGGATGCAGTAGCTCTAGAAAGTATTCAGAAAAAAAAAACAGCCAAAGGCATCCCAGGACTAAATTACTGTATTGTCTCTACTAGGCAGCAGCATAATGGAGGGAGAAATGGAATCAGGAGATGGTTGAGCTCTTAGCTATTAGCTAAGCAAGAATCAAGCAACAGAGCTCAGAACATAACACAAAAATTTGTAGACAAAATAAGAATAAAGAGAATCAAAACTAAAAATGCATATGTAAACCAAGCCAACTTAAGTCAAAGATTGTGCTCAAAGGGACAGAAGGGTGTTTGTAACTATAACTCAAAATAAGATTTAAAGAAAATAACTCTAGGCCTTTCAGGTTGTATCCACAAACTTGGACAAACTAGGAAGTGTCCAATGCCAAGCTTTATTCCTACAACCTCTTGGTTACACTCATCACACACTTCTGTGAGTCTTGAGTAGAAAAGCTATGTGAGGACCTAATTTAGATATTCACATAAAATTGATCCTGAGATTGGCAGTTACTTCTTGTGGACCAGTTCCAGTGCCCGTGTTTATCAAAAATCGCAGAGTAGGAAAATGGGCATAATTGGCTCAAAAATCTCAGAGTGATGCAAATTTAATTCTACTCTTAGAAGGAAGAGTAATAATATTTTATCAGTTTTCTTAATTTAAATGAAATTTTTTGGAAAACGCTATATAATAATGAACTTGTAAAATAATATCGATTTGACAGAGATGGAATGATATTTGTAGCAAATCATGTGAATGCTCCATCTATGTGGAGAAGTCATGAAACTCTTGGTAAGATTACTTTTCTGGCTACAAGAAAAAAGGAAGCTCAGCAATAGCGATAATTTGGGTATGCCACAACCAACCATTTCTCAAATTTTGCAACAAACATTGAACACTATTACAATGTGTGGGGTAATGTGCAGATTTATACAGTTCCCCACCACTCCACAAGAGGTAATGTAAAAGCAAGCTGCATTCATGCATGTCGCTGGTTTTCCTGGAGTTGTTGGTGTGATTGACAGCAGGTACATAAAGATCATTGCCCCAAGTGTGAATAGGCATGCATATGTGAATCACAAGCGATTATCACTGTATCGACACAGAAGTGGCCATGGATGCAAACGGTATTGTAGTAGCCAGCAAATTATCCTGAAAATAAATGGAGTAAGATGGGTGATTAAAAACAGGATTTCATACAGGCATGCTGAGCTCTGCTTTACACAAACCCTGGAATACTTGTGTTAAACGTTACAATCCTGGGAAAGTTCAAGAAGGCAGGCAGAGACTCCCATGGCATTGGATAAATAGAGCCTTGCAGAAGATAAATAAGGATCATTGAGAGAGGCATAGCATGTGGCTTTGGAAAACAATCATAAAGACTAGAAAAGTGAATTTGAATTCTGCAGCACAGAAATAAGTGTGGCTGATTTTAATAACTGTTATTCCCAGTGGGAAGATGCTTCTTCTAAAATTATGGCTGTGGATCATTAATTGTTAAATAAACTTGCCCGTTATCAGGCTTTATACTTATTTGGTGTGTGTGTCTCAGTCTTTCCATCTTAGTGCTTTTTATAGTATTATTCATGCAGCTTGCCAAAATATTCTATCTTAATTTTCCTTTTTCTTCTCCAATTACTTTGAGTATTATTATTTAATTTGTGGTGAAGACTTAATGCTAGTATCAGAAAATTGGAAAATGTTATTATATATACCAGTTTGCAGCTTGGGGTGCCAAATCGTGGTATCATTCATTCTCAGTCATGAACCTCAACTCCTCACTGGGAGTTAGTGTAGGACATTTCATAAAATCTCCTCATGTCCATCTGTGGTGTAGGAAAAATTCTTATCCTAGTCAGACTTTTAGCGCAATTCTTAGGAGTAATTCTGAGATACTTGGTAAATACAAGCACAGATCTTCAAAATTCTCAAAATAATTTAATGAAATTGATGAGTTATTTGAGGACGTTGGTTGAAATAAAGGGGAAGTGCATTGAAGATGGACATCAGAAAGCACACAAAAAAAATATGATAATTTTAAACCAACCAGTTAATCAAGTTGTTGATGCAGAGAATCTGAATAAGATTTGGGATTAATCAACCATTAGACAACCAAATGAACTTAAGGGTCTGAATAATTTCCTCTTATTTGTAAAATTTCTTTTACTTTTATATACTGTAGCTTTTTCTAGGTCAAGCTGTAGTTCTCTAGGTAGTGTTTTAAACTTCCGATTTTAAGTTGCAAAAATGTCTCATCCCCAGTATAATCTAGCTTTCCATAAACAACATAAAGTTAATGTCCAATATGTCAAAGAGTTTTATGGCTGCGCCGTAAGATGGCTGCACCGACGAAAGCTCCGAGTCATCTCAGCAAAAAGTTATTATTTATTTTCTTACTACTCATTCTCTTTGTGCGTACTACTTTATCACACTTTCAGTATGACCGGCAAACACTCTTGGAATTAGGCCTACGTTCATCAGCCAGTTCGGATTTTACAACAGTTTTTGATATCACGGACACTGTACTGCCTGGAGTCTTTTGCTTACTCGCGCGACGTCGAAGGAAAATAAAGAGGGGGAAACATGCCGGAGTTCTGTTCTGAACCCGACAGAGAAACAACGAGCCTGCTCACTAACGTTCAGTCTCTGGACAACAAATTAGATGAGCTGCGCGCACGGATAAAGCACCAAAAAAACATCACGAACTGCTGCGTTTTGATGTTCACAGAGACGTGGTTGGAGCCCAGCGTACCCGACTGCACTGTCACACTAGACGGGTTCACAGTTTATCGTGGAGACAGAACGAAGGACTCAGGCAAATCAAGGGGAAGGGGTGTGTGCTTTATGGTTAACTTTTCGTGGGCTACGGATGTGTGTGTCTTAAAAATGCACTGCTCACCGGTTCTCGAGCTGCTGACCATTAAAGTTAGACCCTTTTACCTCCCAAGGGAGTTCAGTTCAGTTCTCCTTTCAGTTGTTTACATCCCCCCACAAGCTGATAAAGCTTCGGCTATGGATGAACTGTATGATGTTATCAGTGGACTAGAGAACGCTAACTCAGAAGCAGCATTTGTTGTGTTGGGAGACCTTAACAGAGCAAACATGAAGAAAGTTCTCCCTAAATACTATCAGCACATCTCTCCCCCCACAAGAGGTGATCAAACACTGGATCATTGTCACAACTTATTCAAGGACACCTACAAACCCCTCCCTCGACCAGCTTTTGGAAAAGCAGACCATTGCTCTATATTGCTGCTGCCCGCAAAGACTTAAACAGGAAAAAACGGTTTACAGGTACATCTACAAATGGGACAGTGAGGCTGAGGGGGTCTTACAGAACTGCTTTGAAACAACTGATTGGCAGATGTTTGAGGATGCAGCTAAAGGCAACATCAATGAATTCACAGACTCTGTCACAGGATATATCAGCAAGTACATTGACAATGTTGTCACTAAAACCTCCATTTGCATATATCCTAACCAGAAACCCTGGGTAAATTTGGAGATTCGGGCTAAGCTCAAGGCACAGACCTCTGCCTTTGGGTCAGGGGACTCTGATGCATACAAAGCAGCCAGATACAACCTACGGAGGTCCATTAAGAAGGCCAAATTGGACTACAGGGACAAAGTGGAGTCAAGCTACCACAGCTCTGACACCAAGCGCCTTTGGAATGGACTGTGCTGCATCACTGACTATAAAAAGAAAAACACAGTCAGTGTTCAGCCCACTGCATCTCTTGCAGACGAGCTCAACACCTTCTATGGTCGTTTTGATGCAGTCAGCAAAGAACAGGTGCTATATCCTCAAGGGGGCAGTGAGTCTGTCACTCTTTTCCTTGAAATGTCTGATGTGAGAAGGTCCTTCAAAAAGGTCAATCCTCGCAAAGCTCCGGGACCAGGTGGCATCCCAGGCCATGCCCTCAGGGCATGTGCTGACCAGCTAGCAGGTGTGTTCACCAACATCTTCAATCTCTCCCTGAGGCAGTCGGTGGTCCCCACTTCCTTCAAGGCATCCACCATCATTCCTGTTCCAAAGAAACCGGTGGTCTCCTGTCTGAATGACTATCGTCCGGTTGCACTGACATCGGTCATTATGAAGTGCTTCGAGCAACTGGTCAAAGGTTACATCTGCTCCTCCCTCCCCTACATGCTGGATCCTCTCCAGTTTGCTTACAGAGCAAACAGATCTACAGAGGATGCCATTGCGCTAACAATAAACACTGCCCTCACCCACATGGAAAGAGGAAATACATATGTAAGAATGCTGTTCATAGATTACAGCTCGGCATTCAACATCATCATCCCCTCAAAACTCGTCTTGAAGCTTGACGACCTTGGGTTGGGGACGACCATCTGCAGATGGATTTTCTCTTTCCTTACAAACAGGCCCCATGTGGTGAGCTTTGGCAAACACATGTCCACATCACTCACTCATCACAACACAGGAGCGCCATAGGACTGTGTGCTTAGCCCCCTCTTGTATTCCTTGTTCACCCACGACTGTGCTGCAAAACACGGCACAGACACCATCATCAAGTTTGCAGACGACACAACCATCATAGGCTTTATCACTGACAACGATGAGATGGCCTACAGAGAGGAGGTGCTGGCACTGAGTAATTGGTGCCTGGATAACAACTTGTCTCTTAACATCAGCAAAACCAAGGAGATGATCGTGGACTATCGGAAACAGCAAGACGGAGAACACCAGGTCATCTACATCAGCGGCGTAGAAGTTGAAAGGGTTAACAGCTTCAAGTTCCTCAAAGTAAACATCACCGAGGATCTCTCGTGGACCCTTCACATAGACACTGTGGTTAAGAAAGCTCGCCAACGGCTCTACTTCCTGAGGAGGCTGAGGAAGTTCAGCATGAATGCCAACATCACCTCAAACTTTTACAGGAGTGTGGTCGAGAGTCTGCTGATGGGCTGCATTACCGTCTGGTATGGGAGCTGCCCTGCCTGCACCCGAAAATCACTACAGAGAGTGATGAAGGCAGCAGAGCACATCACAAGCATTGAAGACATTTACCTCCATCGGTGCTTGCGTAAGACAAGCAGCATCATAAAGGACCACAGCCATCCAGCACACCAGGTATTCTCCTTGTTACCGTCTGGCAGACAATACAGAAGTCTGGCTGCTCGGACTACAAGACTTTTGAACAGTTTTTACCACCAGGCCATTCGACTCCTCAACAACAACACCAGAACACTTACATACACTTACATTACACCTACATTGCATTACATCTACATTGCATTACTCACACACAAACTGTACCTGCATACACTCTGAATACTGACTGGAACATGCATCTGCACTTTATGGAATATGCATCTGTACTTATAAAACATTATCTGTGCAATAACTGTCATTTGTACTTGCTGCTCATTCAACTCATAATGCTGTATAACTTCTTTTAAAATATACACATTATATTTTATATAGCTAGTCTATTTTTAACTAGTAATGTTTTTATTTTTTTTTAATTATTTTAATTATTTTTTAGCTTTATTGGATCTAGGCTGAGTGACTTATTTTTCTTGTCATACACATTTCAATGTATGTTGACCCTGCGTTAACCTATATATGACAAATAAACCTAAACCAAACCAAATATAAATGTAAAAAAAATGATAAAGGGTAAGGACCATTATGCTGTGCTTTCCGTAGTGCATTAAGCTGTTACTCAGGCTGTACATTCTAAGAAGTCTTTCATGTGTTTGTGCTTTATAAAATGGAGCAGATTGCAAATAAAGGTAAAATTTTAGAAGTGAAAAATAAATCCAGAGCTACCTTTGTAAGATAGATTGCAGTAATAATGGAGCCACTTTTCTTGACTACAGGACACAGCGCACATGCTGTATTTAAAGTGAATAAATCTCAATGTAAAGGACATGGAGGATTTCAGAAAAATGTAATGAGAACAATTGAAGAAATGGCGTTGTTTTGCCAGACAGGTAAAGCAATTGCAAAATGTAAATGTTGCAGCTGGGAAGAAGGTGGATGTATAAATTGCTACTCAAATCAGAAGAACAACGTGATTCCAAAAGAGTGTAGGCAGCTGTCAGCCTGAAGAATCCTTCCTGATAAGATGCAGCCTGATGGAGTGAACAGCTTGTTTTTTTTATATTATTGATTTGTTTATTCCACCCTGCTGTTACTCTAGTGTTGAATTTGCAATTTAGGGACACCATTTTGGGGACCTCTTTCTTTTTTGGAATTCTCTGTCGTTCTTTATTCACTTTGTCAGACAATGGCAATGCGCCATTACCTCCCCTGGGTAGCACTCAGCCTCCAGCCAGAGGGAGGCAAGCACAGAATATAAAGCATATGGCTCAACATAAGCTTTGCAGCCCCATACCTTTACCCAGGGAATCACTTGGCAGCTAGAGCTCAGTTACTTCTAAACAGCAATATTTAATCATTAAAAAATGAATAATTTCACTAAATAATATTGACATTGGCAAAAATAAAGGTCGGAAGTAAGTCATGCATGAACATTATTGTCCCTATCACAGTAGGCTTAGTTGATATAATGTACTGGTTTGATGAACATTTTATTGCAAACAATGAAGCACTCACAGTTACAAATGAGGTGTACAAAAGAGCTGCAGGTCATCTCCAAGTTTTTAAAGGTAATCAGTAAAGTAACCGGAATGAGTCTGACTGTGCTCTGCAGTGCTCCTTCGCTGCTCCTTTGGGAAAGAAGTCTTGTTCACAGCAAAATGCTGAATACACTCCATCCAGGAAAGCAGCATTTGATTCTCAGTTTCCATCCGTCTTCCTGTTTTAATGACCACCTTTATAACGTTGCCCGGTGGGGTCTCCTCATCTAGGCAATGGGATGATGATAACAGATAGCTGACTATTGATCATGAATGATTATTGCTGTTTGTGGATCACTTCTCTGGTATTGTGATCAGAATGGCAGTCCTTCCACTAAAAGAAATATTAATTATATTGCCAATCAGATTTAATTGGAAAAGAAAATAAAGTAAACAGCAAGCTTCTATATTGTATACTTAAGCTTGCTGGTTTCAACAGAGGTGCTGCGGTTAGTAATATTTGCTATAGGTGCCATAACCTGCATACTGCACAAACTTCTGTCATGCAGTGGGTGCCAAGCTTTGGCACTGTCCATTGTCTTAAAGAATGCCATTTGAAGTCAAAGGAAAAAAAATTGTATAGAAGCAGAAAGTGAGGCTTTTCAAGACAAACTATCTGATTCACTCCCTGATCCTCTGATGTGGCATTTACTATAATGCACTGTGTAAGGCACCTTTTGTTTCAAAATGTTTAGCACTTTACTCTGTGAGTAAGGCAAAAAGAGGATCTCCTTGCAGCCTTCATTGTTAGCTTCTTTATTGAAGAGATATATATGCCACACTAGTGTTGAAACCCTGAACATAACACTTACAATACAGAATTTCATTTCAGATATTATCATGTGGGGTGGCACAACCACCTGATGGATTTCAAACACCAAAACTTTTCCAGCGTGGGAGCAGAGCATACACTAATGGCATTGGGAGCACTTCAGGAAATAACCTTAGAATGGATGCCATTCCAACATACAGAAATCTCACTTACACATCATATGCATATCAGGACAATTCAGAGTCATCCAGAAACATATCTGAACTGTTATGGTGTATTCAGTATTCTAAATCACACTTTTTGTCTTTATTTTGTCTTTATTTTCATACTAGCTGTGCTACCCTGCTTCACTCAAGAAATTTCCTATAACAGTGGGTCTCAATTATAGTGTCATTGGTTAATTGGGTGTATCAGAAGTACTATGTAACTGACTAAGTGCTTTATGTATACAACATCTGAAGTTTTGGCTAATATTATTGCTCGGTGGTGTGTTGTATGATCATGAGCAAGTAATTTCTTCTGTCTATGCTCCAACTGGAAAAACAAAAGAAATGGAACCAATTGTATCTCAAATGTTGTAAGTCACCTTGGATAACGACATCGGTCAAATAATAAGTAATAGTAATACTAATATTAGGTTATTGGAGCTGCTTACTCTTGAACATGCTATACACAATTGCTTTTCCTAGTGACTTGGCTTTTGTTGATGGCCATTGCAAAACACAATTTTACAGGAAAATGTAGTCTTTTGAATTGAATTGGGAAATCAGTAGGAATATTGTGAAATTTGAGACTATATTATTATTATCATTAGTCTTTATATATGATTTTTAATTGTTTACATCATTCACTCAAGTATTTCTTTTTGTGTTTTTTGTCAGTTGTATGTGGTTCCCCTTTAAACACCACAGATGTTAATGTATATGTGAAAAATTTTGGAAAGCAGGGGGTTGGGGCAACCCTGTTAAAAGTAAGCAAATGTGCATATAAAATTTAATGATTGGATTGGGGACGGGGGCACCTTTCAAAGTCTGTAGATCCTATAGGATGAGAATGGGCATCCCAGATGAGATGGGGAAAATTATACTACCCAGATGGGAGGCCAAAGTGAAGATGAATTGGCAAGTGGCCGGCTGGCAGGAGATAATGGATAGACCAGCAGAAGCTGAGATTCGGGAAAGGTTCTTTCCCCCATATGCAAGGTGGGAGTGGTCCTCATATGAGAACCTAGTTGGGACACCCACAGGGGTGCATAAGATATTTAATCCAGAAGTGTAGCCCTGTCTGTGTCCCTAAGTTCCAGTAGAGGGTGCTGTTGCGGGAGGACCTCCCTACTTTCATTATAGCCCAGAACTGCTCGTGGGTCCAGCATTAAAGGAAGCCCACTGTCACGCAAGGATGAGTCAGAGCCAGGAGGCAGAGGGTGATACTCATTTGGAGGATGGAAGGAAGAAGATTTGTCAGTTTATTGTATTGATTAATCAGATAATTGTGGTGCATTGCTGGAAGGGGGTCTGTAAAGGTGCAGTTTAGGAATAAATATATCTTTGTTTTATTCTATTAAAAGTGTAGCGTAATGCTGGGTCTGTGGTTCGTGGCACTCTGACACCCCTTGTGGTCACAATCCAAATGTATATTACAATAGAGCAATGGAGTAGCTAGTGGGGGACCCGTTAAATTTAAACTGACACTGTTGGTCCAGGTACATTTCTAGAATTTGCAGGTATCAGGGTTTTAGACCCCTCTCTAATTGTCATGTGCGGTCTAATGATATATTATATATTACATGTATATACATCATTTGGGGGGGTCCATTTGGGCTTTTGCTTACATTGATATATTAGTGTAACATTGATAAATGGATATATTGTATATGATGGACAAAAGGACGAGGGCTTACCATTTTAATCAAGAAAAAGATCAGTGGCTTAAGCTTCTTAAGCATCTATCCCTCAGGCTTACGTTGGATTGGAGAGCACCACTTCTGCCTCTACTTCTCTCTTCTTAATGGATCTTTATAGTGTCTGCTAATCATTAAGTTTTTTTACCCTCCTTGAGTTTTAACAAACTTTCTTCATCCATTTCAAACTTCACTGTACGCATCACATGTGATGACATCTCTTTTTTTCTGTCCAGGACACTGCTGCCTCAGTCCATCCACCCTATTGGTTAGTGGTACCGTTTAGCCCAATTGCTTCTTTTCCCTCCTTCATTTGCAAAAAGCGCGGTGTCAGCACAACACAGAGCATACAGTATATTTGTTACCATAATATTGCTAATATCGACAAGTAAAAAAACATTGGTTGGATATTTTTTTTTCAATAACATCACTAAATTTAATTTAAAGCATTTTTGAGATTTTTGGGGTATTTAGTTTTCTGTTGTGGAAGAGTGTTTTACCCCTAAATATTCTCAATGGATCTTTATGGTGTCTGCTTATCAAAATGTCCTTTCTTAGTAGATACCTCCTGTCGTAGATGTATCATCCTGCCAAATTTTAGCTTTTCAGCTAAATGGCAAAAACTGTTTTTGTTGATGAGTGTGTGAATGAGAGTATTTTATATGATGAGGTTCATTTATTTTATTTTCAGCCAATAAAGTTTTGACATTTAAAAAGGATACCTAGTGGAATTCTTCTGGTATTCTATTGTAACCCTTTAATACTGAGTGATTATACTGGAGAACTGCCAATACAAGTAAATCAGTGCAAGGCCCAGTATAGCAGGAGGTCTACCACTTCTCAGGAATCTGATTGGGTAGGTTCACTAATACACAGCCAAAGTGAGTGGTGGTTTGGCGATGAGGAGCAGGGTGTTTTGTTTCAACCTGGGTTTATTCCCTGGCTAACATGTAGTTTCTGTTGTATTATTGTTTAGACTATTTTTTAATTATTAGTTATGTTTTGATGTGATTTCTCTTATGTTTGTTTATAATTTCATATTTGTTATGATTACCAGTCAGGACCGGAGGTGGGTAGTAACGAGTTACATTTACTTCGTTACATTTACTTGAGTAACTTTTTAAAAAAATTGTACTTCTAAGAGTAGTTTTACTGCACCATACTTTTTACTTTTACTCGAGTACATTTGTGAAGAGGAAACGCTACTCTTACTCCGCTACATTGGGCAACACTTGACTCGTTACTTTTTTCCATTTATACATTAAACTATATTTTTGCCAGAGAGAAGTTGCCAATGGTTCTACTGCATGACTGTTTCACCAATCAGACTTAGCAACAATAACCACATGACTCCATTTCATCAATCAGATGTAGCCATGCAGTCACATGACCACACACAAACTTCCTGCGTCTGCAGCCTGCAAAAGACTTTTTAGTCATGTGGGGCTCCTGTTTACTGCTAAACGGTCACAGCTTCACTACAAGAACCTTAAGAAGCTTAACCATCAGTTCACCAAGTGAAGAACAAGCACGTTTTAACCAAACATGCACAGACTGTCATGGTAAAGTGAGACTTCTTGTACGTGCACAAGCTGCCTTGTTCTAATGTTATTTTCTATCAGCTGTGCTGTGTTTGCCGGTCCCCTACAGACTCCCTCTTCCCACATGGGAGTTTGCTGAACTCACACCGTTGATATTTAAAACCGAGATGAGCTGACATATTAGGATAATTCACTGATGAGGCCAGAGGATGGTGGAAAAAGTGCTTTTATTAAAAACCAGTCAAAACAAAAGTAAAATCAACAAAAGTGTCAATGGTGCAGTGTTCTAAAAAACAGTACATATATAAATTCATAAAAATCATTGTGAAAAGTAAGGATAAAAAAATAAATAAATAAATCCGTTAAAAATCCGAGGTTAAAATGCAGACTAACTCCTCCTGATCTTATCCCACCTCCTTCTTATTCTCCTGGCTCACTCATTGCTCGCGTAGCCGGTGGAGACTCAGCAGCCACAAGCTCCTTTCGGCCGACCTCCGTCTTGGCTCTTTTCTTTTCTCCTTTTCTTTGATTCCCCCTTCTTTTTTTGTGCTGACCTGTATATATACACTCCTGTCTCCGTGGGCCTTAATCACCGCAAGAAGCCCATGAAGATAGCACTCGCTCCAGCTACCTCATTAACTCCCCGCGGTCGTGCAATTGCGCCCATGGAGAGTGACAAGACTTTATGGATTTGGAACTGGCCTTTTTTTTTTTTTTTTTTGAAGCCGCGGACCCACTACACCACAAAGTGAATATGCAATATTATACTGTCAGTGGACAGTATATTGTGTCACTGTAAATAGTTTGCACTGTTCAAACATACATATTACCTACTGTAGGTATTGGCTTCAAAAGCTTTGTTGTGAAAAACTGAGATTTGGAACTTTGTGTTATTTGTGCATCTTTATTTTGTAATGATGTTATTTATTTTTACTCATTTTTTTATTTTATTATTTGAAAATAGCAGAATTTGCACATTATATTTTTGTCTGTCTTATTAAAACATTTCTAAAAAAATAAATCATTTATTATGTTCAAACAGTTACTCAGTACTTGAGTAGTCTTTTCACCAAATACTTTTTTACTCTTACTTGAGTAATTTTTTGGATGACTACTTTTTGCTTCTACTTGAGTAGTATTATTTTGAAGTAACGCTACTCTTACTTGAGTACAATTTTTGGCTACTCTACCCACCTCTGGTCAGGACCATACCAAAAGTGTATGAGGCCTTCAAATAAGCCACCAGAGCAGACCAGGATCTCTACTGGCCTGTCTAAAATAGAATTGCCCAAACCCATCCAGCACCCACACTACTACCTGAGGCTATGGCCTGACCCAACCCAGAAAAAGAGCTTTTAAACTTCAAAATGCCTTTAACAGTTCTAAAATATCTTAGATGTTTCTCAAGGGAAAGGAAACCATAAAACAACTTTGGCTTGTACAGACAAACCAAACCAAAGAATCCTTATAAATGAGTGTTTTTACTCATAAAATTGAAAAGTAACAAAAAAGGCTCAAACAAGCATTGCCTAAACTTGCCTTAAAGGAAATCCACAAAGATCAAGTCCTAAAGCACAATCTGTAATCAGAATTCAGAAAGCAGATCGAGAAATAATCAGAAACTAGAAAATTCACAAGACTAAACATTCAATGCACCACTCATGAAATGTTCTTGTCTAGGTCTTAAACAGCCAATGGTAGAGCTCAGGAGTGATGACATCAGGTTGGTCTCGCCTCTTGAGGAACCAGCTATAGAA
The DNA here is from genome assembly GCA_026402145.1 of Polypterus bichir lapradei. Lineage (NCBI taxonomy): Eukaryota > Metazoa > Chordata > Cladistia > Polypteriformes > Polypteridae > Polypterus > Polypterus bichir. The sequence goes on along the minus strand of JANRMT010062794.1, from coordinate 11,846,573 downwards.
CACAAGGTACATAAGAGAACAACATCTTAATCTCTTAATATTTTTATTGTTTAATAAAAATAAATAGACAATCAACATGTAAAACATTTAACATAAACCAAGAAGATATAACAGAGGGATAGGAACAGAAGCCAGATAGCACAATGTAGCTAAAACATAACAATATTAATGTGTCTGAATCTTTAAATATTCTGCCATTCCTTGTGTATTTTGTGTGGGGCCACCTTGATATCTCTGCTGCCTGATTTTCCCTGTGCCTTTATAGTGAGGCTTTTAATTCATTGACTGTTGTAGGATTTTTGTAAGCATTGCTTGGTATTGCAAGCATGTAGGAATATTTGCTTGTATTCTTGGTTTCTGCTCATTGTATTGCTTATTGGGACTTGTTTGCCATTGGATTGCCTTTTAGACAAATTATTTTTTGCTCTGTTGTGCCTTTTGATATATTTCTATTTTTCAGAGTCCTGTTGGGATTGTCCCTACATGGCATGGTTTTACATTTTTTCTCCATTGTAAGATTTTTTTGTGACTGTCATGACATTTTGAACCTTCAAAGCCAGCTCCTGATTTTGGGTGTACATAGGCCGAAGCCCTGCAGGTAGTAGTTGGGAGCTGGCTGCCTGGAATAAGACCACATTTTGGCAGGCTGGTAACGGTCCTGACATTTTATGGGGGATTTTTTGGAGGTCTCATAACCTTTTTGCCACGTCTGAGACACCAAATCCCAACACAGGAATAAGAAGGTACAATGTGGCTTATAATTATTCATATATGTAATTGCACTTTTTTAATATTTAAGAATTCTCTGTTATAATGCTAAAAGTACATTGCAAATGCTGCCAGACAAATCATATAAGTTAAAATATTATTGCATGTAAAATATGCATTATGCACATTGTGGTCCCCGGCCGGGGCTGGAGCCCGGCCGGGACGCCCAGGAGGACGTGAGGAGGGCTTGTGCCTCCTCCAGACCGTGAGGGGGCGTCCGTCCTGGTTCTGTTGGGGACCATGGGTCGAGGGCATGGAAGCCCTACCCTGTAGGGGCCCGTGGTCACCGCCAGGCGGCGCCCCGATGCCGGTTGATCACATCTGGTCCTCGGCCGGAGCTGGAGCCCGGCCGGGACGCCTTGGAGGACCGGAGGAGGGCGTGTGCCTCCTCCAGACCGAGTGGGGGCGTCCGTCCTGGTTATGCAGGGGGCCTCGGGTACAGGGCTTGGAAGCCCAGCCCTGTAGGGACCCGTGGCCACCGCCAGGCGGCGCCCCAGTGCCTAATTATCCCGGGAGCCCGGCACTTCCGCCACACCAGGAAGTGCCGGGGGGAAGACGACTGGGGATGCACGGACGGCTTCCGGGTGCGCAGCCGGCACTTCCGCCACACAGGGGTGTGGCCAACGTCAGGTGCCGGGAAGCAGCTGGAGCTCGTCCGGGTCCCCATAAAAGGGGCCGCCTCTCTCCAGTCAGGAGGTGGAAGTCGGGAGGAAGAAGACTGAGCTGGAGAGAGAGGACGGGAGGCGGCCAGGAAGGCAAAAGGACTGTGAGCCCTGGACATTGGGGGAATCGGTGCTGGAGGCACTGGGGTTGTGAGTGCACGAGAACTTGTATATAGTGTATAATAAACAGTGTGTGGTGCAAACTATGTTGTCCGTCTGTCTGTGCCGGGGCCAGCGTTCACAACATCTAACTAACAATGACAAAAAAATAAATTAAATGAAGTGGACCTCCTCATTGAAGGCTTACCTCAAAGTGTAAAGTTTCATGTTTAGGTACAAGTAAGCACAGTCACCAATGTTACAGACAATGTCACTGTCAACTGCATTAGAATTTCTTGGCTGGAGGTGCTCAGCACATAATTCTTTTGACAGTAGGTTTGCTATAATATTCAAGTGACTTATGTCTAAAGTAAGCACAAATGTTACTATAGGTGTGAGTTTTACAATAGCAGAAAATCTGGACAACTACCGATGTGGATGGAGGTTAAATATAGTGCACTGAAATACAGCTAGTAAAGCTTTGTGTCTGCATAAGGTACTGTACTGAGACAATAGTCACATCTAAAATTAGGAATAATACAGATTGTAAAAGAATAAACTAATAGGTCTAGACACAGACTGGGTCTGACTGTCCTGGGAAAAGCAATATGCCTGGTGTGAAATAAATAGCCTTGACACACAGAAAAAAGGTTTGGGGCAGCTACCCGTATACTTGAGCCCTGGCTGCAAAAGGCAAAATAGGTTGCACAGATGTGTACAGGATTGAGTCCAACATAGATCTGATGAAACATAGGAAGTGGTCTAGGCAGGGAACTGGAAGTGACGTCTTCATAGCCGGACCCAGAAGTGACATCATCGTGGTCAGAACCAGAAATGATGTCAAGGTGTGCAGAACCGGAAGTGACATCTTCATGGCCGGACCCGGAAGAGACATTATCATGGTCGGAAACCACAAGTGACGTCATTGTGGCTGGAACCGGAAAGTGACGTCATCGTGGCTGGCATCAGGCAGAGTTTCCCATGTTTGGTCTGCAGGGATAACAGAGAAAGAGTTAGTGCAACCCGCCACCCCCTGGCTTGGCATGGAATTACCTTCATTTGGTCCTTTTAGCTGCCTCCCAGGCGCAATTGTGTGACATTGACGAATTTAAAACTGAATTAAGTGAATAATTCAAATGCTTAGTTTATGAGATCACTTGGTGAAAAATGAGGACACACCTGTTGATTTCTTAGGAAGAGATGTCCAGTTTTGTTTTGTATAAATAGTAACAGCACATAGCTTTGATTTTACATTATATTAACATCTGTAACTTACAGATGTGCCGTGGTGGATTATCATTTCAAACTCTATGGCTGCTTTTGACACTGAAACATCCTATGCCATTTATCAAGTACCCTTGTTATATTCCACTTGCTACAGAATATTCAATGAGGAAATAATGCTATTTGGATGAATATTATAAATTTGAATATGATGAAGAAATATTTAATCAAATTGCTGATAAGTATTGCAATGATAAATCCTCTTGGGATTTCCTATTAGAGCGTGTGGCAAAGAACATTTTGCAGCATGGAAATATGGGATTTAGATCATAATTGTAACCTAAATGTTATTGAAAAGTAAAGCTGTGTGTGTGACACAGGCTTTTAGTGGATGCCTGGTATTTCAAAAACTAACATTTTTAAAAGCATGCCATTTGTATTTATAGCAGCCCAGTCATTTTATGATGCAAGCTTAGCTTTTGTTTCTTTTAAAGTTTCCTCATCACTGAGGGCTGGCTTTGTCAATGTTCACTGTAATGCTGTGAGTCACTAGGCGACTTCTTCAAAAGGCACCTGAAGGACAAGGTTGATGGTTTAAGGCTGAGCACAGAGAGAAATTATGAATTCAATTGAAACCAGTCCAGTAATCAATTATATGCCCAGCCAAAGAAGCCTTAGATTGTGGCGGCTGACAAAGGTACAAATGAATATAGTTGCCATATCCCAAAGTAATCTAGTACAACCACTTTAGATGACTTCTTTGTTTGGGTCTGAATAAGAATAAGCCATAATTAATGATGTACTTAAATAAAATAATTATATCAAAAGATGATTCAGTTCAAATGATTGGCAATCTGTTTGTATTTGGTTCCTCCCTATACAGCCGGGATAGGACTTTTGCAACCTGGGACACTAAACTGCTTTAAGCAAGTTTAATAACAAGGCAGTAAAGAAAACAACCAAAACAGTAAAGTTAGAGAAACATTACGTATCACAGATTATCACATGCATCCTAGTACTGGAAAAAAATGTTTGCATTAACTTGTGCTTATTTGAAATATGCAGAAGAAAAGTTTGATAAAGATTTATACAAAACTCATGATGCACTGTTTCAAACATGTGAATATTGCATGCGCATGTGATCCATCCTCTCACTACAGTCCCATGACCTTGTACATAGTACATATGAATGATTGCCTGCTGCCATGAATAGGTGTATCATTTTAACCTCTCTGGTGAGGTGTTTCTCACCATAAAAAGAAAAATTTTAAAAATATGAGATTTCTATATATGCTTGATTTCTGCAGCTCAGCTAATGGCATTGCAGGTTAAATTATATGTCTGTAATCCTAGATAGCATCAGAAAAAATGTCTCCTAAAGGAAAGCACAAAAGAGAAAGTATTTGAATTTAGTAAATGCTGTTTGCTCTATTTGGAAAAACAAAAGAAATGCCTTAAGGCCTGCTGTGTGCAAACTACAGTTGGACCTGTAACATCACAATATCTCAATGTGCTGTAAATCATTTCCACATTACATTCAAGGAATAATTCTTCTTTGGCTCTGACTTGCATCTCGACTGTAAGTGGAGCTCACAAACCAGAGCCAGTTGCCATGGTATTGTGGTCAGTTATGTATATTTACTGAAAGTATGGGCGGGGGGGGGAAATCAATATCACATCTGCTATATAACTTTCAAACCGAAGATAAATCAGTAGGCAAGATTATCCAAGGGCCGGGGGAAGCAGCTTTTCATCAATTGCAGATCAGGAGAGTGCATCGATTTTCTGAACATTCCTCATGTTTGACATTATTCAGTCCTCGCTGTCGCTCTCAATTAGTTTTTAGTTGTAGAGCACAGACATCCAAGATAAGTTCCTAAGCCGATGTACAGTTTGGTAGTATCGTTTTTTCCTTGAGCACAGGTTGGCTACGAAGAGGGCCCAAGCACTTCCAAATAATATTAATGTCAGGAGGGCCAATAATTACACCAAAAACACTCTTTTCAAAAATAACAGAAACCTGTCCCTACTGTATAATTCGTAGCTGTTATGCTGGCAGCAGTAATCTCATTAGAGTCTATAAAGCAGTTATGCAGCCCATCTACCCATCCATCCATTTTTTTAACCTGTTAGTATAAGGCAAGATCCAACGCTCATTAAGTCAGCAGTCCATTGCACACCCACACTCGCCAATGTAGAGCTGTCAATTAAATTAATTTGTGGATTACATGGCAAAAAAAAGGCAAGGGGAAAATGTGCCAGCTCCAAACATACAGTGATCAGTCTTATGAATGTAAGACCACATTGCCACCGTGCCACTCCTCTTCCAATCGGCAACCAAACCAAAGTGTAAGAACTTATTTATAAAAAGCAGCCACTGTGTCATAAAGACTATTTTTGTAAGAGCAGGGCCACTAGCCTTGGGCGGTAGGGTGTCAAATGAAAATAGAATGTGTGAAGAAATGGGTGTATCAAGAAGATGTGCGCTTGAGCTTATGATTTTGCATTATTAAGATTCGTTGGATTGAACCAGGATTGTAAAAGTCATTTTAGTCATTCAGCAATGCTAAGGTTAGAAAATATTGTGGAGTAAAAATATAACTCTGCTGTCATAGGTTGCTGTTTGCACCTCCATTGTAAAATATTTTTAAGTGTACTTCATAATCCAGGTCATCTCACAATATGTACAATTAGAGAGCAGAAGCTGAACTTTAAGGTGTTTGCCTTCTTTATGAGCTCTCTTCAAGATGGAACACTACACAGACAATATAGGGTGTAAGGTGGTGTGAAAGTTATATTACTTGTTCTACTGTTTGAACAAAGGGGATCAAATGGAAACATATTAATAAATGTGTTGTCACACATTTAAGTACTGAAAGAAAAGGGTAGGGGTTTCCTTTATTATTATAATAATTATAATTATATGAGTAATAATTAGAAGTGTGCATTAATAGGCCTGTTGTAGGAGTGAGAATTATGGTGCTATATTGTACAATGCTTGAGTCATATTGAGAAGCAAGAAAAGACAACAGTGATGTCAACATGGGTTCAATACTGCACACAGCAGTTTTAGTTTGGCCTTTTCTCTAATTAAGTTGCACCTTAGTCAAGAGCTAAAGTACAACCTTTGTTTCATTTAATGCATAGATGCTTGATACTCCTGTTGCTTTAATTGTCCTGTACAGCAGAGGTATTTAGAAAGCAACAAAAGAAAAAAACACTTATGTACAAATTGTTCAATTTACTATCAGCCCAGGAGATGAAATGACATCAGCCCTTTCATAGTTTTACAGAATTACTCACAGCATGAGTGTCGGACATCTTTTGCTATATTTTGCTCCAGTGTAAAATTCTCCATTCACCATCCATGCATCCATCTATTTTCTAACCCAACAGCATTTTATGCAATATGGATCACACACAGGATATGACAGCAGTCCATAACAGGTCACACACAGTCATATACACACATGTATATGTAAGTTTCGGGTGGCCAAGATGGAAGAAACCCCACAAAAACAAAGGGAGGATTTGCAACCCTGAACACCAGACTACAGCACTGTGAGACAGCAATGCGAAAAACTGTGCTGCCTGCCATTTGACCACACTGAATAAGCCTTGTTTGCTGTGTCAGTGATGTACTCCCAATAGGTTTCTCTCTAAAAGGTCAAATGTGTCAAACTAATGTTTTCTATTAACCAAAATACACTAGGCAGGAATAATTAATTTAATCTTTATTTTATATAGCACCATTACCAGCATTCATAGTCACAAAGCACACTTATGAATTGTGCAATAATGCATCAAAAATAAATAAACTGAGTATTCCAGTAAAGATGAAAGAGACAATGTAGCACTGACAGATACCAGGAGAGAAATATACCATAAAAATTATAAAAAAACAGGTTTGTACTAATGAAGCAAAGTCAGAATATAAATTTAATAGGGCTAAACTTTACAGTAGTGATGGAAAAAATTGAAAGCTAACGGTCCGAGTGAGTACAGTATACAGTATAATAGTGACACTGTTGAAAAGCATATACCGCAGAACTGCAAAAATGAAGGAATAATAGTTAAAAAGCTTGGCAGAAATGATGGATCTACTGTTTGGATCTGAATGTCGATGCATTGTCACAAATACACTAAAAAAAAAAAAATAAAGTTCCAAGGAGTACAAGCCAGAAAGCTGAATGAGCACTTGCCTGAGTGCTGTGTAAAGGAGTCACTGAACAGTAAGAAGGCAAGCTAAAGAACATCTCAACCATTTAAGACGTTTATGTGGTGTGAGGGGAGTATAAATAAGCATTCTGGAAATGTACAAATCAGTGGCTGTATTTTGAAGATGAGTCAATATATGACTGGAAGCCAATGTAGATAAGCCAATTGAGGAGTAATTTAGTTACAGTTATAGTGTTTTGTCCAGATCAGGCTCTGGCAGCAGCACTGAGAGTCTGTTATTTCACTGATACTTCATGCAGGAAGACCATAAAAATACAAATGACCCAGAAGTCAAAGTGACAGTTGATAAAATCATGACAAAATATTTTAGCACTTAATCTAGACAGAAGGAGTTGGATTTTGATTATGTAATGCATAAATGAAATGCTAGCTGCAGCAGAGATATCAGCTTTAAATGATAGTTTACTGACAGAAGCGAATCCATTGTTGGTCACAGAGCACAATGAGATAACGTAGCAAAAAGTGAAATTGGCCAAGAAGTTATTAAGCTTTTTTACTTCTGCTAGCCAATTTTACTCACCTTCTGAAACACTTGTAGCATCGGTGCTTATAACTAGAGTGCACTATAGTAATAAATAATTCTAGAGTTGTATCACCTTGGTAATTAGCACCATCGAGCTACGTGTGGCCATTACATGGCCCCGATTTGTCAGACAACTTGCAGGCTATATGCTGTTTTGGAGTGTAGTGTTCATTAAATAAATTGTAGGAACTTGAACTTGAAATATCATTCCTTCAACTTCCTATTCTATGTAGAATGATGGACATCATTAATAAATGCTGTAACAGCTGTCTTCATTGACTCCCAGAAACTCCAAATGTCTAAGGTGGACTGGCCTACTAATTGTGGACTATATAGAAGTTGTATGTTAAAAAATGTTAACTTTTTAATGTTATTTCTACTGATCAGCCTTCATTAGAAGTATTTTGCTTGTCGTTGCCATTTTACATAAGACCTCTATTAAGTATTTAATTAAAGATGTTTAATGGTTTTTTGAGTCTGATGATTTCTACATTGAATCTGTAATGTTTTTAGAAAATTATGTTCCCCTTGCTTTGTTTCCGCAGTAGCTGCACTTATGAATATGCTTGTATGCGTCACTCGCTTCATATTCTTTTGCTGCCTTCTCAATTGTGTAATGCGTTTTTTGAACAGGTTTCATTCATCTAAGTGATCACTACCCAAATTGGTACTCGTGAATCTAAGATGTTTAACAGGCATTCCCGGTATTAAGATGTGGATTTGCCGTAAATATTTAGCGGCAGCGTGTCTATGAACGTAATTTAAACTTAAGCTTTACACCTTGCTTTCCTATTGATATGTGTACAAAGGCTTGTTCAGCGTCAGAGGGTTGTTCGTTTAGATAGATAGATAGATAGATAGATAGATAGATAGATAGATAGATAGATAGATAGATAGATAGATACTTTATTAATCCCAAGGGGAAATTCAGATAATTCAACAGCAGTATACTGATACAAAAAAAAAAACAAACAAAAAAAACCAATATTAAATTAAAGAGCAATAAAATTGCATGTAAAAGTAGACAATAACTTTGAATAATGTTAGCATTTACTCCCCCGGGTGAAATTGAAGAGTCGCATAGTGTGTGGGAGGAACAATCTCCTCAGTCTGTCAGTGGAGCAAGTCAGTGACAGCAGTCTGTCAATAGTTTCCTACTGCATCAATAAGCAGCTCGTCTTCCTCTTTATCTGAGACATCACACACTGCATTTCCGAGTCCTGTAAAGTCAATTTACGTGAGCCGCTCGGAGTACATGCATCGAAGGTTCTCAGCTGTGCTTGTGCTAGCTCGTGCGATGTTGCGATGTCCACGGCTTTATTTAATGTTAGCTCAGACCCGGCAATGCGTCTTCTCATTAAACTTGTATCTCACGAATATCGTATTCGTCGTAGGCATGACAAACACCAGCGGCAGCGTGTCTATGAACTTAATTTAAACTTAAGGTTTACACCGTACTTTGTTTCCGCAGTAGCTGCACTTAGGAATATGCTTGTATGCATCACTCGCTTCATATTCTTTTGCTGCCTTCTCAATTGTGTAATGCGTTTTTTGTTCAGCGCTCTTTGGAGCTCTTCCTTGTTATCTGCATACTGCGTTCACAGTCAGTTCACGTGAGCCGCTCGGAGTACATGCATCGAAGGTTCTCAGCTGTGCTTGTGCTATCTCGTGTGATCTTGCGATGTCCACGGCTTTATTTAATTTTAGCTAAGACCCGGCACTTAAAAGTTTCTCTCGCACTTTTGCTGAGTTTATGCCAAACACTTGTCTATCCCTGACTATCTCATCTTCGTTGGCATAAGCACAGTCCTTCACCTGCGAATATTTAGCGGCAGTGTGTCTATTGGATTGCTGCCGACGGACGGCATTATATGGGCAGGCACTCAATTACAAGGGAGTCGTGGCGATGAGGGACGCAACTCCGCCTCACAAAGCGACAGAGCTGCAGGCTGTGGCAGTATATACAGTGGGTATGGAAAGTATTCAGACCCCCTTCAATTTTTCACTCTGTTATATTGCAGCCATTTGCCAAAATCATTTTAAATTAATTTTTTTCCTCATTAATGTACACACAGCACCCCATATTGACAGACAAAAAAAAGAATTTTTGAAATTGTTGCAGATTTATTAAAAAAGAAAAACTGAAATATCACATGGTCCAAAGTATTCAGACCCTTTGCTCAGTATTTAGTAGAAGCACCCTTTTGAGCTAATACAGCCATGAGTCTTCTTGGGAAAGATGCAACAGGTTTTTCACACCTGGATTTGGGGATCCTCTGCTATTCCTCCTTGCAGATCCTCTCCAGTTCTGTCAGGTTGGACGGTAAACGTTGGTGGACAGCCATTTTTAGGTCTCTCCAGAGATGCTCAATTGGGTTTAAGTCAGGGCTCTGGCTGGGCCATTCAAGAACAGTCACAGAGTTGTTGTGAAGCCACTCTTTCGTTATTTTAGCTGTGTGCTTAGGGTCATTGTCTTGTTGGAAGGTAAACTTTCGGCCCAGTCTGAGGTCCTTAGCACTCTGGAGAAGGTTTTTGTCCAGGATATCCCTGTACTTGGCCGCATTCATCTTTCCCTCGATTGCAACCAGTCGTCCTGTCCCTGCAGCTGAAAAACACCCCCACAGCATGATGCTGCCACCGCCATGCTTCACTGTGGGGACTGTATTGGACAAGTGATGAGCAGTGCCTGGTTGTCTCCACACGTACTGCTTAGAATTAAGGCCAAAAAGTCCTATCTTGGTCTCATCAGACCAGAGAATCTTCAGGTGTCTTTTAGCAAACTCCATGCGGGCTGTCATGTGTCTTGCACTGAGGAGATGCTTCCGACAGGCCACTCTGCCATAAAGCCCTGACTGGTGGAGGGCTGCAGTGATGGTTGACTTTCTACAACTTTCTCCCATCTCCTGACTGCATTTCTGGAGCTCAGCCAAAGTGATCTTTGGGTTCTTCTTTACCTCTCTCACCAAGGCTCTTCTCTTCCGGTAGCTCAGCTTGGCCGGACAGCCAGCTCTAGGAAGGTTTCTGGTCGTCCCAAACGTCTTCCATTTAAGGATTATGGAGGCCACTGTGCTCTTGGGAACCTTAAGTGCAGCAGAAATTTTTTTGTAACCTTGGCCAGATCTGTGCCTTGCCACAATTCTGTCCCTGAGCTCTTCAGGCAGTTCCTTTGACCTCATGATTCTCATTTGCTCTGACATGCATTGTGAGCTGTAAGGTCTTATATAGACAGGTGTGTGGCTTTCCTAATCAAGTCTAATCAGTATAATCAAACACAGCTGGACTCAAATGAAGGTGATCTCAAGGATGAACATGTAAACTCCACACAAATATAAATATATGAGTCTCACAGCAAAGGGTCTGAATACTTAGGACCATGTGATATTTCAGTTTTTCTTTTTTAATAAATCTGCAACAATTTCAAAAATTCTTTTTTTTGTCTGTCAATATGGGGTGCTGTGTGTACGTTAATGAGGAAAAAAATTAATTTAAAATGATTTTAGCAAATGGCTGCAATATAATAAAGAGTGAAAAATTGAAGGGGGTCTGAATACTTTCCGTACCCACTGTATGTACATAAGTAGGTTCTAGTTATGACCGTTACGCGTAGAATTTCGAAATGAAACCTGCCTAACTTTTGTAAGTAAGCTGTAAGGAATGAGCCTGCCAAATTTCAGCCTTCTACCTACACAGGAAGTTGGAGAATTAGTGATGAGTCAGTGAGTCAGTGAGTCAGTCAGTCAGTCAGTCAGTCAGTCAGTCAGTGAGGGCTTTGCCTTTTATTAGTATAGATATATATATATATATATATATATATACTAGCCATGTGCGCCCAACTACGTTGTGCGTGTTAAAGCTGTCTGTGAAGGGCTCCCTGTTTAAACGCGGCTGCCAGTCGTGAACTGGGGCCTTCTTCGCACAGCATTATGATTTTTTATAAGGGAAACAAAATTACAAAAGAAAACCCTTGGACATTGATTCGATAGGAACGGCCTACTCGGAATCACTGTCCGAACAGTAATTGTGTGGTGGTGTGGGAGCATTTCTGCTTCTGTCCATTCACAGTCTGTCTCGTTTTCACGACGCTGTCGTTTCCTCTCACGATGTCTTCTCAACCTTTCTCCAATCTCGCAGGTTGCTTTGTGGCAATCCAAAGAGTAAGGCAATATACACGGAGCAATGGTTATAAAAGGGGGACACATAGGTATCCAGGCTCTTTAAAGCATAAATAGGGATCACGTCACTGACATGTGAGCAAGCCACATTACAACTGTGAGACACACAGCACTCACCGGCTGCAACGTAACAATAATAATTTCCAGAACATGCTGTTACATTGTCATTCATTTTAACCACTGTCTTTCTTTCATTCATATGTTACGTAGGCACGTACCTTTTATCTTCGGCAATCTCATTCTCTAACCAGGTCTCAGGAGCTAACAAGCGTAACACTGTCCACCACCCCTTTCGTTATTCCGGCACATTGTTGACATCCGTGAGTAACAACAACGTGCTAAACTGGAAGGTGGTCTACGCATGCGTGGAATTCGCGGACAAAGATCAAGATCTAAATGAAGATCTCTTTAGTTAATTTAAAGCACAACAATTTGTTTAGTTTGAATGTCTGTGTTTTGAGGTGTGACTGGAGTACTACAGCCTTCAGTAGTATAAGCCTGGAGGAGATTCTTAATGCAATGCCTATGTTTTAGCTGTCTCTCTACTGCCATCTAGTGCTTCTTCTTCTAAATCATTCGCAGACAAACAAAGATCAAGATCCAAATGAAGATTATATATATATATATATATATATCTATTCTAAAAGAAAATCTTGAGACAAGACTATTGCCAAGAGATTTTTTCAAGTCTCACCCTCCACTCAACCATTTTCAACCATACCCATGGTTGTCTCACCTCTTATTCGTGTGAATGCTTTTGTGAGATACTGTTCCTGTGCTCTCAGCTCTTATAAATTTTTACTATTTACTCATTTTAAGTTCCCAATAAAAGAAGACATATTATGTCCAACTCTTATTGAAGAATTCCATCCCGAAGGGTTATCAACAGTAGAAATAAGTGCACGGGCAAACCTAGCACCAAGAAACAATAAAGTCAAATGAATTAACACAAAAATTGTCAATCGGTTACAAGGCAAATTGGTTAAATGCATATCAATAGACTATGCTGTCAAACAATTCTGACGTGTAAAATTTTAACAGGCGACAAGAAAGGTAATGTAGTACATCTTCCGCGGATATCATTAGACACCAAAGGAGATCTTGATATGCCATTCATATTAAAATGTATCCCATTAGAATAGGTTTTGCTATGACAATTAACAAATCACAGGGGCAAACATTTAAAAAAGTTGGTTTATTTGTTAGAGAGAAAGAAATGATATTCGCTCACGGACAGTTATATGTTGGGTTGTCACGATGTAAGTCAAAACACGGAACCAAAATTCAGTGTAATATTAATGAAAAGTTAATTCCAAAAATTGTTTTTACTGACGTTTTACAGTAAAAGTGTAAGTTTGAAAAGTTTGCATGTTAATTTCAAAGCCAAACACAACAAAAACGCAACAAATACCTCTAACACACCATGAAACATAATTTTCTTTCAAATTATTACATTTTACTATTTTTAATTATGGTTAATTACTTGCTGTAATGTAAAATAGTTAGTTCTATTATGGATATACAACAATTCCCATGAAAATAACAATCTGTTTAAATTGTACATCCGCTTCCCCATACAAGAGCCCGAGGGTTGTTAAGCGAAGCGAGCAGGGGGCAGCCCCCTAGTGTGTGTGTGTATATATATATATATATATATATATATATATACAGTATATATACTGGGAGACACAGCAAACCTTGCAATGGCACATTTTGATTTGCCATCCTGGAGAAGTTGGACTACCTGTGCAGCTTCAGTAGGGTCCCGGTATTGCCTGATGCTACCACTAGTGACACTGACCATAGCCAAATGCAAAACTAGTGAAAAAACAGTCAGAAAAGATGAGGAGGGAAAAATATCAGTGGTCTTCACCTGTTAAATCAGTGCTGTTTTGGGGGTCATCTCAATGTTGCCCCTCTAGTGCACCTGTTGTTAATTTCATTAACACCAAAGCAGCTGAAACTCATTAACAACCCCCTCTGCTACTTAACTGACTAGATCAATATCCCAGACGTTTCATTGACTTGATGCTATACTCTTTACTCTATAAAATTGTTCCATTAATTTTTTTGAGCAGTTTATATATATATGATACAGTACCAGTACAGTTTATGTATATAAGATACAATACCAGCCAAATAATACAGAGTACACACAGCTTTGCTTCTCCTTATGGGGATCGAACCTCAGACGTCAGCGCCTGAGGCAAAGCATCTGACATTGTATCATATCAGTTGATTCACATACTTGAAAGGGTGAAGATTGGAATATTACATTCATAGGTCTGAATCGCAATCTGATTATTTGGATGGTTACCTACCAGGTAACGCTTGCGGTTGGTCGGCCAGTCGGCAAATATCCACCATGTCCTCTCAGTTGTGACAAGCATATCATAGATATGTGATACCATACCTGCCAAATAATACAAAGAGTACACAACATGTGTTTTGCCCTAATTGATGTTCATCAAGTGTGCACACCTTTGCTTCCCCTTACAGGGATCAAACCACAGACATTAGCACCTGAGGCAAACCCTCTGATGTTGCGCCATGGCAGCTGGTTTGCTTACTTAACATGGTGAAGATCGGAGTATTATATTCATGGGTGTGAATCGCAGTCTGATTATTTGAGTGGTATATAAGCTTAGACTTTTAATTGAGTCTTGTTTCTTTCCTGTCTTATTTGGGGATCCTTTCTTGGTCTTAGCTACATGGGTTCTTTCTAGGTATTACTATCCTACCGCATCTCAAAAAGCTTGGATTTTCATAATGGTTGCATAAGGATGTGTGCTGCTAGCATAGGCTCCTGATCTTTATTACACCAAATTGTATCAAAAAGATTAGAGAAGGATATGTTAGTACTGAAGAAGGAAGAGATTTTACATTCCAACCAGTTTTTATTGAACCGCTAATGACTAAAACGTGCATGTATTTTATTGCTCTAGGGCTCCAATCTTATGACAACAGAATACTTTTTATAAAGGTTTTACATATTTAAAGTGACATCTACTTCTTCAGCAACAACACAAGCTTTTCAAAAATGATTGTATGCATCTTATCAGAGAATTGTACTGTGTAGTTTTATACAGTTTCAAAGTATGTCTGTTGTTGCCCAGAAAACAGCTCATTTTAAAATAAATGCTATTTAAATGAGAGATAAAACATACTGTACAACAGAGCTTATAAATATGGATCTGTTGTCAGCACTTAGCCTGGACTCCATAAACTTAAGGAACTTTGCCATCTGCAGTCTATTTCAGGAGGAAGCATTTGCTTTTAAAGCACTTGAATTATCACAGAACATGTAGAGCTTAAGGCATTCAAAACTACATTGTAAACAAGATATTTGTTTTTCATAACTTAAGGTTTACTATATGCATATATATACACACATACACACACACACATGCACACACACAAACACAAAGTATTCCATCTCCCATTCCCCCAGAGGTTTTCATATTTTGTTGTTATACAACATTGAATCACAATGGGTTTAACTTTGCTTTTTTGACACTGAAAAAGGCAAAATTAATCTGATTATACTCTTTCACTACATGATGTACCTTCAGTTCAGGTGCATTTATACTACAAACAGGGGATATCAATTGAACTAATTCTAGGACTTCTAAAACCAATTAGCTGCACTAGTGATGGTTTAGGCATGTCATATTAAAGAGTTATTAAATACTTGTGATGAATTATTTTGTGTTTTATATTTGTAATTAATTTAGACCACTTTTCAGAGATCTGTTTTCACTTTGACATCAAACACTCATTTTCTGTTGATCAGTGTCAAAAAAGCCAAATTAAAGTCATTATGATTCAATGTTGTATAACAATAAAATGTATAAACTTCTATGGGGGTGAGTGCATTTTATAGGCATTGTATGTATTGTAAATCAAACCTGTCCCAGCGCTATGCAGTGCATCACAGAACACACACACTCTGTCCCAGAAAAGTTGAGTTTGGAATCTCCAGTTAACCCAAATCAATTTTTTTGGGTATGTGAGTGGAAAATCCACATAGATATGTGAGAGCTTCATACTCTACAATATCAATGATTGGCACGGGATAAAAATGTTGGACAACCAATGGACCACAATGCCACCATAGACACGTAAGTTATATTAGCTGTATTAGCTTTGCACTACATCTGATATCTCACTTCTTGTTCACTACAGTATAACCTTTTCAGAACGTGTCACTTTAAAAATGTTACCCTGTCAGCTTAAGCCATGTCACTTTATTTTATTTTATTTTACTTTAATATTAATTCATTTTAGTATCTGTCACTTTAATATTATGTGTCAGTTTTGGTAGTATAGTATTATTTGCAGAATTATTATTGCATGCAACAGCTTGTTAATGCATTATTTGTTTAGTATTTGTCATTTGTTTAAAGTGTGCTTAAATATTTGTATTTAACTTGGTATAATTCTTGGCTACTGGTACTTACATTTCCCTCAGCATCAATAAAGTATCTATCTATCTATCTATCTATCTATCTATCTATCTATCTATCTATCTATCTATCTATCTATCTATCT
>JANRMT010062794.1:11776043-11830325 GCA_026402145.1 Polypterus bichir lapradei | reverse complement strand
TCTATCTATCTATCTATCTATCTATCTATCTATCTATCTATCTATCTGTGTAGTATTTCTTGCCAAAACACCTCTCATGAGCATGTACTGTATGTGTTAATGATAACAACTTGACATTATTATCATTTTTTTTAAATAAATGTACAATAATTATTGATTTTTTTTGTATGAGTGGTCTAATACAAACATTAAGCAGGAGTTA
This sequence comes from Polypterus bichir lapradei, assembly GCA_026402145.1. Classification (NCBI taxonomy): domain Eukaryota; kingdom Metazoa; phylum Chordata; class Cladistia; order Polypteriformes; family Polypteridae; genus Polypterus; species Polypterus bichir. The sequence goes on along the minus strand of JANRMT010062794.1, from coordinate 11,830,123 downwards.
CAACCTATAATCCCACAAGGAGCATAGCATGTAGAATATGACTGATGGAAGATTAGAAATGTGTCTGATAGAAGACTTCATGCCCTTTGTCTTAGATCACATAAGCCTTTTGAATATTATTGTGTGGATTTTTGATTAAAAGAAGCGCTTTGGGAGGTTTGATATCATTTAAAGGAAGGCACTGTCAATATAGGTTTATGAACAGAACTGTCAGAGTTTATTTTTATTAGTCTTGCCATGAAATCCTAGTGCTTTCTTAGTTGTTTCTATAATAGTTTCAATTGATTAGCTACTGTGAAAAAGAAGCACCAAAGAACACCAAAAAGAAAGATTTCAGCACTTAATTACAGAAGGGACAAAAGAGAAACCAAAGGCTTTTACAAATTTGCATGATCTCATTTTTACAAAGTACAGTAACTGTTTTTGGGGGTTAATATTTTTTAACTTAATGTAAAATGCATTAAACCTTTAGGGTCAATAATTCAATACTGGATTTGTAACAAGTAACTAACTTGATGCTTGCTAGTTTAACAATTCTGTGTTCCGCTCAGATTTGTATTAAATCTTAATAAAAGCATATCCTAAGAATGCTTAAGTAATGATAAAGGAGTAGCACAGCAGTTACCACTAAAGACAATGAGCTGGAATCCAGCCATGGACACTGGCTGTGTTTAGTGTGCATGTGCTTCCCCCAAGTGCATGAGATTTCTTTGTGAATTCTCATTTCAGCCCAAAATGGCATTTAACTGCTGATTCTAAATTGGTTTGGGATGAGTGAATCTGCTCCCAGTTCAGCTTTGGTTCTTCTTTTTCCCTGGGATCTTTGCTTGAAATAAGTTGGCTCAAATAATGTATGAATAGATAAATTAATAATCTACTATATAACAAAACATGTGCAACTGTTTCCTCTGAGTGATATGATTGATCAGTTTGGCTTTGGTGACCTGATTAAAAGAGTAATTGCAAGGGTGAGACACACAAGGAAGGAAGAGTAAAGGCATAAGAGACATGCTGCGAGTGTTTTTCAAAGGTGGGGAAGAATAAAAGCGGAAAAGAGGTGAGCAAGACCCTCCAAAATGACAGAGTGTGAAAAACAGCTTTATGGGAGAAGGCATGCAAGAGGGAACAGCAGTCGAAAGAGGTACGGACACATGAAGATACTGAGGAAAGGCAAAGGTAGGGCAAGTGATATCAAATATTTAAAAATTTATTCTATTACCTGTCTTCGACAGGTAATGTGGTTTGTTATTAATAAAGCTTGAAGATTTTGTTTTCATTTATTCATCTGTTGGGTAGTCATTTGCAGCTGTTTATAAAGTAAAAATATTGAAAGCAACAAAGCAATATGACTTCTGTCAGAGCTGGAAGAATAGCTTTTACCAAAATGTCTTCTCAAAGACCTGTTTGTTTTAATTGTATTTGTCCACAAAATTAGTGAAAATATAGAGATTTGGAGTTCAGCTTACTGTAAGTGCTTGTAGTACTTCATATCATTTATGACGGATGTTCAGAACGTTTCCGCACTTGCGTATTTTCGTTGGAATCGGTGAAGGTGGGAGGAGTAGTAGTTGGGCATTAAAAAGTTGGTACAACGCTGGGAAAATTGCATCACAAAGGAAGGTGATTATGTAGAAAAGTGATGTAATTTGTTTTTGAAATTCTTAATAGAGTTAAAAAAAAGTGCAGAAACTTTTTGAACATCCCTCATAACATCATATTATTGGCAAAAACAACATCTTGCTATTGAATGTCTACCAGGAAAGACAAATTTTCACTGACCTTATATAAAAAGTGAGAAAAATATGTGAATAATCCATGAAAACAATAAAAACATCCTTAACTGAACTGCAACAATACAATACTGAAATTATTCAGACTGATTCTTAAAAATATGTACTGGTAATATTGCCTCTATAACAGTCTAGCTTGCTAAGATGCAATGAAAGCTGAAGCAATCTGCATTATTGTTTGTATTCCACGTAATCAAGAAATATCTTACAATATGTTTGTTGACTTCATCATAAATAGCATTATGCTATCAAATGTTGTGGGGAAACTCTATAGACGTGCTGTGTACTCTCTTTAAAGAGTGTGCTGAAAGCTGAGGTTTTATCCTGGTCTCACGTATTTCATTGGCACAAGACCTTCTTTGACATCAAATTGCCAAACACTGCTCTGTCAGTGAAATGAGAGAGACAATGAAATCATAAAATTTTGGGGAACCCGAAGGCTAACCGTCTATAGTAAAAACAAATCATGTTAAAAAGGCAAAAGAAAATGTCATATTAAGTCAAGTCTCAGCGCAGACTGCTCAAGATGGTGGAGATTCTGGTCTTATGGACTCCTGACAGGAAGAGGCATGTCCAGGAAGGCGGACACCGGAAGTGACATCAGAGATTTTATGTCTGTCAATGTTCCATTCTGCAGAGAGGGGAAGAAAAGAGGCATCAGTCAGAAATGCCCTCTGCTGTTCCAGTAGAAAATTACAATTATCTGTGCCCATAAGCTGTCCCCCATGCACATGTGGGTGACATCAGTTTATAGTTTTAGGTATCCAAGAACATTCCACTGCTTTTGCTGCAGGCATATTTACTAGATCTGTCACTGTGTGACTTTTTTGTATTCTTTAATTTAAATAATTGTCTAAAAGGACACTATTTTAAAATGACTGAAAAAAACCCACATAACTGTGACCAATGTACTTTTTGACCTCACAGAAGGAAATTTCCACGTGCTGTTTCCAATAGGGCAATAGAGGCTGTGAGTTAATTGTTATTTTGTAGAAGACAGTTATAACATGTAATAACAGATTCTTTAATATATCAATCACATTAATTTCATGATAGTCCTCTTTGTTTTACAAATTTTGGAGTTGATTTTTATTTTTAATTAACAAAAGTTTTTTTAAAACACTGTATGATAGTCTGAAGAATATAATACTTTGGATTCCTTCTTCTCTGCAATCTGCCATTTCCCTAGATATCAGCCTCCCTTAATTGTCGCCTGTGACTACCCACAAACATGTATACTCTGGTAGCTTCTGTCTCATGTCTGAGTATGATAAAAAGCAAAGAGACAGAAAAGTAACTGGGTGAATAGATGGTTGAAGTTCTTGCAGGATACAAGTACACTTTGGAATAAAAATGTTCCAGCATATGTCTATTTTTCAACAGTACACAGTATATCTTTATATCAAACCAATGGGATAAGTCAAAGTTTTAATGAGGATTTACTGAGTAAAGGGTTGACAGCATAGGCAGGCTCTTGTTGGGAGTGAGAGATGTTAGAAGGAGACACAGCTTGCAGTCAGACACTATATGTTTTCAAAGTAGAATAAAACACAAGATAAATGAAAATCTGTGAATGTAAACAGTCCACAAATTTTTGCAACATCACTAAGGTGGTCTTTACTCTGTTGTGGCCAAAGGTAAGTTTAGGGGAGGTGAAGCAAATTATTAGACACTGAAACCTAGCTTGCTTTCTAGTAGACACCGGGACAAAATGGCATAGGCCTTCAATGGCACATTACTATGGATAGATGTCCTGTCTAGGATTGGCTTCTGCATTGCACACAATGCTGCTGGCATAAGCTTCTACAGCCCTAAATTAGAGAAACTGGGGTTGAGAAAGATACATCCGTGGTCCCTAATGGAGATTGCATACTGTAGTTATTTTTTTTTATATTTAATATGTTGTATTAAAATAAGTTTTGTTTAAAAGTATAGAATCAACCAGTGATTAAACTCTGGTGTGTTCTAAAAACTTATTAAAAGGCATGAGTGCAGATATGAGGAACGGTCAAAAAACTGCTGTATATTCACTTAAGTAAGTCTTTGCAAACTAGTAATTTAAAGCCACTTCCTGGTAATTAATGTAACAGACAACTATTTACTTAAAATTAAAACAAAAACCCAAACTCTCAAACAACACACATCTTCACACTTCATCACACTACTTTTTATCTTTCTTGTTTAAATGTAATCTTATACATACCATCCATAGAAGATGGCCCGTATAGGATAAGAATAAAGTTGTACATACAGTATATAATTATGATTTACTACATATGTATAATTGCAATAAGTGAAATTGCGTGGATTTCTGCATTAATTACTCATAACAATGTATTTGGATTTTCAAATAAGCCATAATGATAGACCATGCAATGTGCTTAAACAAACTAATAAAAACAAACAGTTGTACTGCTTCTAACACATTATTTAAATATTCATTGTCCAGGTTGAAAAAAGTATGTTAACCCTTGTATTAAGTGACTGGTACAACCTCCTTCAGTAGCAAAAACCTAACCTTTCCTCTAGTTGCTGATTAGACTTTGATGACAATTAGGAGGAATAGTAGACCATTCCTCCTTACCAAAGTATTTTACTTCATTAATGTTTTTGTGATTCCTTGTGTAAACAGCTATCTTTAGTTTATGGTACACCATCTCAAGTGTGTTTAAACCTGGACTAGGTCTTGGCTATTCCAGTTCACATATGTTTCTCTCTGTTACTCTGTTTTTGATTTACTCCTGTACCATTGTCATGTTGCATAACTCAACTTCTATTAATCTTCACGTGATGGATCACTGTCCTTACCATCTTCTTCTGTATGATTCATTGTTCCATCTAAGATAGAAAGCTGTCAAGGCCCTGAAGCAGAAAAGCATCCCCAAGCAATGATGATCCGTTCACCATGCTTCATGTTTAGGTTAATTTTGTTGTGGAGGGCCTTATATCTCCAAACACAATGTTGCACTTTTTTGCCAATGAGTTCAGCTTTTGTCTCATACGTCCACAGAACGTTGTACCATAGGCATTGTGGAATATGCAGGTGGGCTTTGGCAAGCATGAGATGTGCAGAGAGCAGTGCTTTCTTTTTAGTTGACCTTCAATGTACACCATTATCTTTTTCTTGTATTTTATATAAATGACACATGAACAGATTTTGCAAAGTTTAAGACATTTCTGCAGATTCTTTGCTCTTTTCCTCCTCCTTCAGTACTCAATGCTCTTGCCATGACCTTTGCAGGACAACCACTCGTAAGATAAGTAGCAATAGTACTGACTTTCCTACATTTGTAGGATATTTATCTTACTGTCGACTGAAAAACTCCTTGGCCTTTAAAAATATGTTTGTGGCATTTTGCAGCTTTATGTCTTTCAACAATTCTTTGTCTAAGGCCCTTTGATATTTCTTTTGATTGAAGCATGGTTTACATGAACAAGCCTCTCATCTTTCTTCAGAAGAGCAAACTCTGTCAGTAGGCAGACTCTGTGTGGCTTTTTTTGTAGGACAGGGCACTTTCAAACCCCACCTCTGGTCTCATCTTATTGATTGGGTTACCTGATCCCAATCAGTCATTACCTTAGAGGATCAAAGGCTTTCTCCAGTCTGGACAATGAATGCTTAAATCACAGGCTCCTTATAGCCATTTTTCTTATATCTGTTGTAAGAACGACGCTATATAGCGCCTAACCTGACACAGATTGGACACAGGAGGCACATGTAAAATAAATAAACTATTAATTTTCTTCCCCTGTGGGCACACCTCTTCCCCGTGTCCCACAGGCAATACATGGTCCCAAGCACACTAAATCACACCAAGCACTTTCTTCTTTCTTCACCACCACTCCTCCCAGGCAACCTTGTCCTCCTCCACCCGACTCTGGCTCCCGAGTGGTGGCTGCTGGCTCCCTTTTATTGGGTATCCGGAAGTGCTCCAAGTGCTTGATTGGCGACATCCACCTGCACTTCCAAGTAAAGCTAAACTAGTGCCCAAAAGGGGCCAGTAGCTCCTGCTGCAGCACCCTCTGGTGGTGCCTGCGGAACCCTATAGAGCTGCACAGAACTCTAACCGCCATGCAGCCCTGGGGGAGTCCGAGGCACCACTTCAACCCAGGGAGGCTGCCATCTAGCGTCCAGGGGGAGATACTGGGCTTCCCACCCTTGTCCCCCGGCAGATGTGGTAAAGGGGCATCCCAGCCAGGCATGGACCCCGGCCATCCGTCACACTGTATGATATTTTTCGTTAAGTGTAGTTGTGAGTGAATGAGTGGGGCTCCCAGTGGAGGATGTTATTTCTTTAAATTGCATAAGTCCATTTTCTTTGCTTTAGTTTGTTTTTTTTCATTTATTGCTTCTATAAAACATGTAATTGCAAAAAAAAAAGTTTAAATAATGTGTTTAGCATTGAAAAATATAATCAAAATTTTTTTATATATAGTTCAAGCAGATTGTGTTGGTTTAACATTTTGACTTAGTTGAGAATCAGCTCACATTGTTATGATTAATTAATGTAGAAATAAAAGTAATTTCTAAATCTTAAAACTGTATATATCCATCCATCCATCCATTATCCAACCCGCTATATCCTAACACAGGGTCACGGGGGTCTGCTGGAGCCAATCCCAGCCAGCACAGGGCACAAGGCAGGAACAAACCCCAGGCAGGGCGCCAGCCCACCGCAGGGCACACACACACACACACACCAACCTGCATGTTTTTGGACTGTGGGAGGAAACTGGAGCACCCGGAGGAAACCCACGCAGACACGGGGAGAACATGCAAACTCCACGCAGGAAGGACCCAGGAAGCAAACCCAGGTCTCCTTACTATGAGGCAGCAGCGCTACCACTGTGCCACTGTGCCGCCCAAAACTGTATATATGTTTCATATTATTATAAAGTTTATTTTATTATTATACGAATGTATATGTATGTAAACTGACAAGCAAAATCCATCAGGCTGTCTAGCTCTCCATTGTCTAGTGCTAATAAAAATATGTGGCTTAAAAGAGCATAATGCTTTGCATAAGATGAAGTGAACACGACTCATGGAGGCAGTTGGGCTGAGTCCACTGGCTTCCACATATCCCACAGCAAAGAAAGAGTCTTCAAACAGCATAGAAAACATACAAGTTACCTGTCTGTGTTCCCCATTAAATTATCAGTTATACTGTCATGTAGAATCAGTTCAGATGTATATGTAATGAATTTTTTTCACCCCATCATTTCTAAGCCTCCTGACTTATTTAACAAAACACTCTTGCTGGCTTGAGCTTTGGGTCATCGGATAGGCTATCTTAGTGAGTGGAAAAGTAGTCAACTTTTAAACATTTCATTGGAGGCACCTAAACTGTACCACTAGTCTGAAACAGAAAGCTGAGAAACGCTTGTTTCATTTTATGGGTGGCTGGGAAACAAACCTCTGTCTGAACTTTGCCAAATGGTATTGTACTTTCTTTCAACTCATCCACAAAACATTAAAGCTTGCATTTATCCAAAACCATTACAAGGTGAATAACTGTAGACAACAGCAGATTTTTACTTTCTTGTATACAAAGTATAGGGAAAGTATTGTAATCGTCCAAAAATTCAATGTTGAGATCTTGATGAATCTCGACGTTTTAGACCTCCCTGACTTTCTCATATACAAATCATAGGGAAAGTATTGTAATCCTCCAAACATTCTGTTTTGAGATTTTGATGTATCTTGACATTTTAGATCTCCCTGAGTCTGAAAATCCATCCGTCCATCCATCCATCCATCCATTATCCAACCTGCTATATCCTAACTACGGGGTCATGGGGGTCTGCTGGAGCCAATCCCAGCCAACACAGGGCGCAAGGCAGGAACAAATCCTGGGCAGGGACAATTTCGAATCGCTAATGCACCTAACTTGCATGTCTTTGGACTGTGGTATGAAACCGGAGCACCCAGACGAAACCCACGCAGACACAGATAGAACATGCAAATTTCACACAGCGAGGACCCGGGAAAAGAACCCAGGTCTCCACTACTGCAAAGCAGCAGTGCTACCACTGCACCACTGTGCCACCCGAGTCTGAAAATACCATTTTTGGAATTATGTCTTTGTGTGTGTGGGTATGTGAACACGACAGCTTGAGAACACTTTCACTTAGGTCAACCAAATTTTGCACACAAGTATTAGGTACAAAACATAGATTTTTCTGAACTTTTGGGCTATTTGTGCTAACCAGAAGTGGTACTTTACCGTTTATTCATGCAGCTTCAAGTTCGTTTTATTCAACTTTACTTTTACAATAATTGTTCAAGATGCTTTTATGTGTTCCCAAGGCACGATGCAAACTCCAAGGTGATCGAGCTTTTTCAGTTGCAGCCCCAAAACTCTGGAACGATTTGCACGCTAGGCAGGCTCCTTCGCTAGCTGTCTTTAAATCGTTTTTAAAAACACATTTTTACTCTCAGGCTTTAACCCAGTATGATATTTTGGCTATCTGTATATTTTTTATTAAGAATCCTTTCAGTTCTTATGTGTTTATGTGTTTCTGTTTCATTTACCCTTCGGTTTTGTGTGTCTGATATGTTGGGTTTTCTTTTTTTTAATTGTACAGCACTTTGGTCAGCCTTGATGTTGTTTTTAAAGTGTTTTATAAATAAATAAATAAATGTTATTTATTTGATTTGATTTGTTGTTGATGGTTCTTTAATTTACATAATATAAAAATAAATTAAATTGTCTTGCGGTTTACTTCTCAAATATCCATCCCCATATCTAAGTATACAAGAAAGTCTAGGCGAGATCATTCTCGATTTTTTTTATCTTTTCTGAAGGAACAGTATGTCAGGAGTGTTTAGGAGGTGAAAAGAGTGTCAGGCAGAGTAATGATTATGAAGCTGGAAATTGGAGGTGTGATGATGAATGTTGTTAGAGCATATGCACCGCAAGTTGGGTGTGCAATGAGTGAGAAAGAAGATTTTTGGCATGAGTTGGATGAAGTGATGAACAGTGTACCCAAGGAACAGAAAGTGGTGATTTGAGTGGATTTCAGTGGGCATGTTAGTGAAGGGAACAGTGGAGACAAGGAGGTGATGGGTAGGTATGGTGTCAAGGAGAGGAATGAAGAAGGTCAGAGGATAGTGGATTTTGCCAAAAGGATGGAGCTGGCTGTGGTGAATACGTATTTTAAGAAGAGGGAGGAACATAGGGTTGCGTACAAGAGTGGAGGAAGATGCACACAGGTAGATTACATCCTATACAGAAGAGTTGATCTGAAGGAGATTGAAGACTGCAAAGTGGTGGCAGGGGAAAGTGTAGTTAAGCAGCATAGGGTGGTGGTCTGTAGGATGATGTTGGAGATCAAGAAGAGGAAGAGAGTGAGGGCAGAGCCAAGGATCAAATGGTGGAAGTTGAAAAAGGAAGACTGCAGGGTTGAGTTTAGGGAGGAGGTGATACAGAGACATACCAGACAGTTGGGAAACTACAGCATTAGTAATAAGGGTGACAGCAAGAAGGATGCTTGGCGTGACATCTGGACAGAGGAAGGAGGAAAAGGAAATCTGGTGGTGGAATGGGGAAGTACAGGAGAGTATACAGAGGAAGAGGATGCTAAAGAAGAAGTGGGAAAGTCAGAGAGATGCAGAAAGTAGACAAGAGTACAAGGAGATAAGGCACAAGGTGAAGAGAGAGGTGGCGAAAGCTAAAGAAAAAGCATATGATGAGTTGTATGAGAGGTTGGACACTAAGGAGGGAGAAAATGACCTGTACCGATTGGCTAGACAGCTGGGAAAGATGTGCAGCAGGTTAGGGTGATAAAGGATAAAGAGGGAAACATGCTCACAAACGAGGAGAGTGTGTTGAGCAGATGGAAAGAGTACTTTGAGAGGCTGATGAATGAAGAGAAAGAGAGAGAGAAGAGGTTGGATGATGTAGAGATACTGAATCAGGAAGTGCAACGGATTAGCATGGAGGAAGTAAGAACAGCTTTGAAGAGGATGAAAAATGGAAAGTCCGTTGGTCCAGATGCCATGCCTATGGAAGCATGGAGGTGTCTAGGAGAGATGGCAGTGAAGTTTTTAACCAGATTGTTTAATGGAATCTTGGAAAGTGAGAGGATTCCTGAGGAGTGGAGAAGAAATGTGCTGGTGCCGATAATTTAGAATAAGGGAGATGTGCAGGACTACAGTAACTACAGGGGAATAAAATTGATGAGCTACAGCATGAAGTTATGGGAAAGAGTAGTGGAAGCTAGGTTAAGAAGTGAGGTGATGATTAGTGAGCAGCAGTATGGTTTCATGCCAAGAAAGAGCACCACAGATGCAATGTTTGCTCTGAGGATGCTGATGGAGAAGTTTAGAGAAGTCCAGAAGGAGTTGCATTGTGTCTTTGTAGACCTGGAGAAAGCATATGACAGGGTGCCTCAAGAGAAGCTGTGCTATTGTATGAGAAAGTCGGGAGTGGCAGAGAAGTACGTAAGAGTTGTACAGGATATGTACGAGGGAAGTGTGACAGTGGTGAGGTCTGCGGTAGGAGTGACTGATACATTCAAGTTGAAGGTGGGATTACATCAGGGCTCGGCTCTGAGCCCTTTCTTATTTGCAATGGTGATGAACAGGTTGACAGATGAAATTAGACAGGAGTCCCCGTGGACTATGATGTTTGCTGATGACAAAGGATGCAGGGAGTAGAGTTTTCAAAGGTGGATGAGTTTAAATACTTGGCATCAACAGTACAGAGTAATGGGGATTGTGGAAGAGAGGTGAAAAAGAGTGGAATGGTGGAATGGGTGGAGAAGAGTGTCAGGAGTAATTTGTGACAGACGGGTATCAGCAAGAGTGAAAGGGAAGGTCTGCAGGACAGTAATGAGACCAGCTATGTTATATGGGTTGGATATGGTGGCACTGACCAGAAAGCAGGACACAGAACTAGAGGTGGCAGAGTTAAAGATGTTAAGATTTGCACTAAGTGTGACAAGGATGGACAAGATTAGAAATGAGGACATTAGAGGCTCAGGTTGGACGATTGGGAGACAAAGTCAGAGAGGTGAGATTGCATTGGTTTGGACATGTGCAGAGGAGAGATACTGGGTATATTGGGAGAAGGATGCTAAGGATAGAGCTGCCAGGGAAGAGGAAAAGAGGAAGGCCTAAGTGAAGGTTTATGGATGTGGTGAGAGAGGACATGCAGGTTATGGATATAACAGAACAAGATGCAGAGGACAGAAAGATATGGGAGAAGATGATCCGCTGTGGCAACCCCTAACGGGAGCAGTCAAAAGAAGAAGAATATTCTGTATAACAACAATAAGCCAAAGAATATTTCTTTTTCATCTTCATTTGATTCAGTCCTCATGTCAGTTTATAACAACAGGCAAGCTGATTTATGCTTTCTGTTAAATAAAATTAAGTTATGTGTTTTAATAAATTATTGTTTAGTATGGTGCTGTGCTGTATGTTGATTGGACATATAAGTATTAATTTCATTGCACTCTGTATATGTCACAAAGCTATTACTACTACTAATTCTACTATAAGATGGAATGTGAAACAGAAGGTTTGTTAGCACAGTGAAAAGATGGTTCAAGTTCTCAGGTGTGTGCTGATACGTACTGTATGTGTCATCTTTGAGAAAGCTTAACTTTGGTTTATTAATGTTGTCTTTAAGGGCATGAGTATGTTATATTTTTAATGTATAAGCCTTGAACATATATCAGTGAGAGTGTTGTGTCTCAAAAGTAAAATATTTTTCCTTACTTTGTTATGAAATTCTTCTCAGCAATTTGCATGGATTCCAAAGGAGCAGTTTATCACATAAATATCACAGCATTTTTTGGAGTAGGGACTGTTTGTATGAAGGTGAAATACAGTGCTAGGTTAGAAAGAAAAAAAGTGCATTGAATTCACACCTTGTAAGCAGAGTTTTTAGACCTGTCCAGCTACATGTTTAATTAAGAGCAGCGTGCAAGTTTACATTTTTGAGTATGTTTTAAACAAGTGTTTCCTGTACTACACACAGAGAAAAATTACTTATCTATTTCAATGAGAAGTGTATGACAATTAATTTGTTGTGGTATTGCCTTGTTTATGTTAAGTTTTAAATATGAAATTCCACAGGTCGTGATCCTGTTGTGTACAAGGGTTATAGAGTGGGTGAGTATACATGCCTGCAAAGACAAGTGTTTCCTGTATTACACATAGAGAAAAATGGCTGTTATTTCTTTCAATGAGAAGTTTATGATAATTCCTTTGTTGTCGCAGGGACTTGTTTATATAAAGCTGTATATTTTTTTAAAGTTCATAGGTCAGCTAGTATGATCCAGTTACCCTGTTGGGTACAAGAGGTATAAAGAGGGTGAGTATAAATGTCAGCACTAAGGTAATTACATTCAGTTTAGTTTTGAGTCAGCTTAATTTTAGTGTAAAATATCAAAGAGTCTGAGAACATTTAAGCTTATAATACTTTTCCTTTGCTGTGTGTGCTCATTAAAATTATTCCATAGAACATCAAGAAAATTTCCAATAGATGTCTTAAAGAACACCAGAATTACATTCAAAGATTTTTTGGACCTTCGTTTTTGAGTTCCATGCTCATGCCTCAACAACAGGACATCAGTGGTAGAACACTGGGATAATACCCAGATGAAAATCTTTCCTCTCAGCAAAATGCTTGTCTGCTTGTATTAAGATTGCTAAAGAACATTAAGATGATGTTGTACATTTTATGGGCTTGAATTTGATTTGTGGCCATGGGAAAGTACACTCACTGGCCACTTTATCAAGTACACCTTAGTAGTACCAACTTGGATCCTCTTTTGCCTTCAGAACCGCCATCATTCTTTGTGGCACAGATTCAACAAGGTAATGGAAACATTCCTCAGGGAGTGTTGTCCATATTGGCATGATAGCATTTTGCAGGTACTGACAATTTTTTCGACTGCACTTGCTGGAACTAACCATCAGAAGATGGGTACACTGGGGTCATAAAGGGGTGGACATGGTCAACAACAATATTCACATAGGCTGTGGTATTTAAATGATGCTCAGTTGGTTCTAAGGGGCCCAAAGTGTGCCAGGAAATTATACCCCACACCATTACATCACCACCACCAGCCTGAACCTAGACCCATCAGACCAGGCAATGTTTTTCCTAATGTGTCTGTTCTTAGCTGACAGAAGTGGCACCCAGTGTGGTCTCTTACTGCTGTAGCACATCTGCTTCAAGGTTCTACGTGTTGTACGTTCAGAGATGCTCTTCTGTATACCTTGGTTGTAACAAGTGGTTGAGTTATTGTTGCCTTTCTATCAGCTCGAACCAGTCTGGCCATTCTCCTTTAATCTCAGGCATCAACAAGGCATTTTAACCCAGAGAACCGCCACTCACTGGCTATTTTCCCTTTTTCAGCCCATTCTCTGTAAACCCTAGAGATGGTCGTACATGAAAATCCTAGTAGATGAGCAGTTTCTGAAATACTCAGACCAGCCCGTTTGGAATCAACAACCATGCCACATTCAAAGTCACTTATATCACCTGTCTTCTCCATTCTGATGGTCAGTTTGAATTTCAGCAGGTCGTCTTGACAATGTTTACATACCTAAAAGCATTTAGTTGCTGCCATGTGATTGGCTGATTTGATATTTGTGTTAACAAGCAGCTGAACAGGTGTACAGGTGGATGGTGAAGGCACTGTCATTCACCAAAGTAATCTTAACCTCAAATAGGAAGTAGTGATTTGTGGGTGCTTTTTATACTAATAAACCTCATAATATTTCAGAGGGAGTATGAATTGAGGATCAAGTAGTAGAATGTCAGGCCCTGTATTTGGAAGCTGAAAAAGAGCCCAATATTATTCTTCCATAATTACAGTGATTCTAAAATTTAAAGACAATGTAAGAAACATTGAAACCAACAAAAGAAATTAAATGTTTTGGAAAAACTAAGACAAAGATCATAGTGTAGTTGGTACGAATGCTGTGTTCAGATTTTTTTCAGATTATTTGACTTGAAAAAAGAAGGGGTTTACATACTGTGGATACAACTAATGAATTTTTTAAAGGCCTGAGTAAATGTACTGAAACATCAGAATGTTTTTGCTTTTAAAAGCAGTACAATCATTTTTGCCCTGCTGAGTGAATGGCTCATGATTTGTGCAGGTTTTGCCATCATCGATTTTAATATCCGTTCTATGGTTTGAATTTAATTATGCAGTGCTTCTGTTGTAATACATTTTAACAAAGTGTACCAAGAAGCCATCCTTTTTCTTTGCTTTAGTCCTCCACATTCCCTCCTGTAGCTACTCACTGTCTTTCACTTCCATTTTCACACAGCTTATTATTTAAGGTTAAGCAGGGCACAAGCAATTGATGAAATACGAGGGGAAGTCAAAAAGTAAAGGGATTTTTTTAATTTCTCTTTTCAGAGTTTGGTAACACTGCTCGTATCCAGCGCTGAATGAGTGTAGTCGCCAACACTTCTATACAACGTGTAACTCTTATTTCCACGTTATTCGTTGGAGTGTAGCAGACCGTTAAACATGACAGCTCCATTGTCGATCTGCACCAAGGAGGAAATGAGGGCAGTGATTCGCTTTTTGTTTGCGGAAGGTGTTAAACCTGCGGACATTATTTGTCGAATGCAAACACAGTATGGTGACAACTGTTTATCGCGAAGCAAGATCTACAAATGGATAGAGCGCTTCAAACAGGGAAGAACTTCTTTATGTGACGAAGAAAGATCGGGCAGGCCCATTAAAGGAAGCGCTAAGGGGAAGAAGATTTGTAAGTGATGAAGAAGTCATTGATGCGGTGTAAAATTGGTTGCAGATGCAACCGAAAAACTTTTTTTCCGACGGAATCAAAAAACTTGTGAAACGTTGGGAAAAGTGCATTGAAGTCCAGGGAGGTTATGTAGAAAAATAAGGTATGTTTCACATTTCTATCATTAGAATAAATGCCCCTTTTCTCAAATGTCCCTTTAACTTTTTGACTTTCCCACGTATTTTTGCATGTAACTAGTTATTTCACATATTGTAAAGCACTTTGAGCTTTATCCTTTGTATGAAAATGTGCTATAGAAGTAAGTGTTGCTCTTGGTTTGGGTCATTGAATTTCAGTGGTTTAGCATGGACTTTTTTTTTTAGAATTGGTTTATTCTAGCTCAGGAGTATTAATTAAATGAAGGCTGAATAAATGAATTTTAAAAATCCTGATGAAACTAACTGAATTAATGTAAACACATATAATGAAAACAACAAGATTGCTAGCAATGGACATTGCTTATTGTTGCTACTCTGTGCATCCATCTTTCCAGTTTGTTGAATGACCTTTTGAGAACTTGCATCTCTCCTCAATTTGTTGGTAAAAAGCCCTGTTTCCAATTCAAAAACTGACTACCATGATGCTTTAGTTTACTCTTTACTGTGTGCTCATTAGTCCAAAAGTAACACACAATATTTAGCAAAGAATAATGTGTTTTGCTTGTTTTGAGCATAGAATTAGATAGCTGACATTTTGATTATGTGACAAGTAATGTGAGATTTTATTTTTCCATGAACATTTTTCACATCGTTTGCCATTGTACAGCATTGGTCATTAGTGGCTTCTATTATGTCATAAGCCTTTTTTCTCCCTATTCTTAATGACAAAGTGAGGTTCAACATTTTTTTCAGCCACCAGTACAAAGGACATATGGCCAGAGAAAGTAAAATATATAAAAAATGTCATTTTTGTGTTGAGAATTATTTTAAGCACATGGGCATTACTGCATGCCATGGTTGTCTGAGGGATGATGTGACAAAATAAATATTGGATTGTGAATCTGGCTTCCCAATTTACTTAAAAAATAATAAAGAAACCAAATGGTGTCGAAACAATAACAAATGAAAGCCTTCATCAAGATTGTGGCAGACAACATTGTTAGGAGTAGCGCCCCCTTTTGGCACAGGGTGGCATGACATACCTGGGAGGAATTCGGAGGGTGACCCTCTGACACACATGCATGAAAATGCTAAAGAGGCTTTTGATTGCAAATATGCTTATTTCAAAGACTGGTAATCATAAAAAATAGGTAGTTTATTGGTCGGTTTACCAATTTTTTGCTTAATTATCAGTGTGTTTTAGGATTTATATGACAATGCACACCATTGAGCACCTCAGCATATATTGAAGGATGGCCACAATTGTAGACTACCTTCCCCATCAATGTCGGTTAACTCCTCACCTTTTATTTACACATAAATGCCCTTACAGCTTATCTGAATGTTTGAAATCACTATCTGTAGTGAATTATGTTACAAACCTGATTTTGTTAAAGGTGTTTAAACAATATATATGGCAAGCAATGTTAAATTGCTCAGAGCACGTGTATTAGCAAGTGATCCTTTATCACCCTATGTTAAGGACTGATTTACGGCATGAAAGTTCCTCCATCTATCCATCCATCCATTATCCAACACGCTATAACCTAACTACAGGGTCATGGGGGTCTGCTGGAGCCAATCCCAGCCAACACAGGGTGCAAAGCAGGAAACAAACCCTGGACAGGGTGCCAGCCCACCGCAACCATCCATCTATCCAATTTTTAACTCATTTAATTTAACTCTAGGGTTCATAAGAGCTGGAGTCAGTCTGGCAGCATCCACGTCAACCGGGTGGGCTGCAAGTCAGTTGTGTGGCACACTTACTGACACATCCATGTTCCTTAATAACAGACAAATTTAGAGCTGCCAAACAGTTCATTCCCAAAGTGGTACACATAAAGTACTCATTTTAGCATTGGTATACTTTTTAAATTACAGTAAGTGTACTTTCAATTATATCTTACAACACAAAACAAAAATTAGAGTACCTTTATTCATTCATAATCAGATGCTAAAATGGATACCTTATTGCTAGGCTGCCATCTTGAGTATTGATACTGTTATTCATGGCAGGGGTTCCCTCACTACCTTCTTTATAGATACATACAGTGATACATTTATTCTCAAACCCACTTAAAGATTGCAGTGGTCAGGAGCAGTTGCCAGCAACAGTGTGTGCAACATGGGAACGATCCTGGAAAGATCACAGGACACACACTCATGCACACACCTAGAGCCATTCACTCAAAGCCAGTTTAGAACCTGAAACCTGTTAATCTTTAGAGATGCTGAAGATAAAGAGAGAATGTGCAAACTTCAATGACAACACCATCTTCTTTATAGCATGTCACTAATGTGGAATAACTACATTGATGGGATTCAAACCCATATTTTTAAGTAGAAAATGTAATCTCATACAAAATACACACTACTCAGGTATAAAAAGGTGAGGTATGGAAAGTTACAAATGAGGTTTAAACAAAACTGAAGCAGAAAAAAATTTGGCCAGACAAATTATAATTAAAAGACACCAGATTTTTTTATTCTCCATTTAGTTTTGTGTTTCTTATCAACCTGTTTGTAAAACCTGTCTAACAGTAAGCAGCCACCTCCTCTGAGCAAATACTGACATGATGAACTCGACAGCAGACTTGCTTGTACCTCATTGTGTCCAACATCAGTAATGGTGTTATTTTGGCTGGATCAGTCATTTAACAAGATTCCAACATGTTGAATAAGAACAAAACACTGACTCTGTTTGAAAAAATAAATAAATGAAGCTGATTGAAAGAAAGATGAAAACTATATCAAACATTGGGCCCACAGTCTACTTGCTGAATCAAACTGCATTGTATAATTCATACATTTCTTGCCAAGAACATGATAAAAAAGAGAAAGCACTCCACTAGCCATGTGTTTTGGACACTGCTGAAATGTCAGAGTGTACTGTAATGCCTGTTTTTCTTTCGCTTTGGCAGCCACTAGAAACTGGAGCTTATTTCTTGATATTTTTAAATAACAAACAAGAATGCCAACAAAGGCAAAAAATGCATATTGTGTGCTTCAGACATAGAAGATCTAGAAGGATGTGTTATGGTACTAATTTTTCTTTTTATTACTTTTCAAATATTATATTGTAGCAGTAGAGCACTTAAAGAAAGTAAAAAAGATTTATGCAAGAATTATGTAGGACAAACTGGTTAAATATTACAATTGAGACCACAAGTTCTTTGTTTGATGAGCTTCTGCAGCACTAAAATTAAACAAAGAGAATGGTGCAAAGTGAAGTAATCGATTTATATCTCAATGATAACATGGAGTAAAGCTAGTTAGTGGCAGGAACTTCAGGATACCCCCATTAATGGGGAAGTTAGTTTGATATAAGTTTAATATGATGATCAGGAACCAGGAGAACTGTAAACTTTTAAAGGTGGTTTCACGAACCGCTGTGGCATATCTGCCCACAATTTTAATGCTCATGCTGCATTTGGTGAATTGTTTGTTAGCAAGTAGATTGTTGGACTGTTTCTTCTGTGTTTAGTGTGTTTTAATTTCAGATAGTTAGATACAGCACGTAGAGAGAGCTCTGAAAGGAATTTTCCTTGCCCTTACAGCAGCAACACAGAATATAAAAACATCATACATAACAGTAAAAAGAAACTGCAGAATTATACATAAATATAATAATATTGGTGAGCCATTCCAGTTCAGAGTGGTTTGATTGGAGAAGGCATATATTGTCTAAAGGACCACTTGGTTACTCTCACTGTAGACGACTAACTCATATTGTGGAATGAGAGTGTGATTTTTATAACTGAAATAACAGCACTGGATGCCGGTGCCCAATCCAAACTGAGTTGCTGAGGTGCAGTTGATGCTGTCCTGCTGCTGTTATTGCCTTTTATGCTAAAATGAGCCTATTAAGTTAAAATAGCATGTTACTTAGCTACTGAAAGTTGTACCTTGTCTGTTAATGCTTTTGTGCTTGCTTAAGAGTTGCCTTAATATCCTGATAATAAGTTTAAGTAGAAAGTATAATAAACTCTGCTATTTTGTTAGTCTAAGTTATTGCTTAAATAAGCATGCTTTTGGTGATAGGAAATAAGAGGTGATTTTAATCAAATGTATAATGTAGAGGTTCTACCCTAATGTGAGCGTGGTTTCATAAGCTGTTTCTAAGTTATACAAGCTTCTGTGATGTTGACCCCATTTTACATTATCAGACGAATGAGCTGAAGCAGCTGATTTTGGAAGCATGATTTTCAGTTTTATGAACTTCAGATAATGACAAAGAGCTTTTCAAGACTGGTAATCGGATGTTGATCAGATGGAAAAAAGAAAGGAAAGGAGGCAGTCAAAACAAGAATGCTCTGAGTTATTGTTGACAGTTCAAACAACACAAGAAATGAGTTGCCTAAAAAGACTAAATATCTAACAGTACCAGGTCATATGATATGCAGAAAGGTCCATAAGTATTTGGAACAGTGATACGATTGTCATAATTTTGACTCTATGGGCCACCACAATGGATTTGAAATGAAGCAATCAAGATGTGATTGAAGAGTAGACATGCAGTTTTAACTTAAGGTGTTTAACAAAACACTGTATGAGCCATTTAGAAAAGACAGCCCCCAGGCACAGACAGACAGACACCAAATGCCCATTGTATATAAACGTCTAAGCATGGAAGTTTGTGTATCTGTCCGGCCCCTAAGTGAGAGGTGTAGTCGGGATAAGAGCTCCACTTCTGAGGATATGCAAGTGACGCTAGCATGTCGGCAAAAGAAACCTCAGAAGAAAGTCACTTGCTTAGCTGCTAATACAGAAGTGAGATAAGTACATCGGCAAAACGGTATTTCTTTTACTTTTCCTCCCGCCGCTAATACATAAGCGAGGGGAGCACATCGGCAAAATGAAATCTCCGAAGAAAGAAGTCACTTAGCCGCTAATTCACAAACGATGCAAGCATGTCCGCAAAACTAAACCTCCTAGGAGAGAGATGCCCAGAGTAGTTCTTTTCAATTACCTGACATCTCTACATTTCAGCTTTTTTTCTGACAAGTTCAGTAGTTTCTAGGACCCCAGGCTTTTTAAAGCATGGGCTTACACAGCTAGTATATATATTTATATAAAAGCAAATACTTACGGACCTACCTGTACACTGCCACACTGTATTATTCTTTCATTTATGGGACTATTTGAATAATGCTTAAACATTGAAAAAACTACCTGTCTACCTGCACATTTGCTCAATTTGAGGGGGTGGGAACACAGTTCCTTTCTTAGCTAGGACAATCAGGGTGAGGGAGAGTCAACACTCCTAAAGTGAAGGCTGTAGTGACAGTCATGGAAGAAGTCTGAAGAAACTCCTGACAGGAAGGTAGTGAACTGTACTTCTGGGTGCAAGTACATTGCAACACTGAACTGTATATCCCCAAAGGTTGGTAGGTGTAAAATTTTGCAAACTAAATTAGTGAGAGTAAATTACACATTACACTGTGGGTTCACATGAAAAAAAATCTTTGAATTTAAAAAAAAGGTGATTCGCGTTTTAAGGGAAGGTGTCCCTGAAAGCCTTTCTACGATGAAACAAATGGTAACGCCACAAAAGCAATGATGTCCTTGAGCCAATGTGTTTATTGTAACTGACCAATCAGGTTGTTGTAACTGGCTACAGTGAAGATGTGCCTGATAAGAGGAGTTATTATAACGTTTGGTGGTTGCATTCAAAAACAGCTTCACCTACACCTTTTAACACAACATGGTGGAATGAGCAATTGCCAACATATTAAGTAGTTGTGCAGCTTTAATTCAAATGGCCAGTAATTTAACATCAAGCACTGCTACAAGTGAGTCCAAAGTGGATTTTGTAAAGCAGCTGACCTGATCTGTTTTATCAGGAGTTGGCATTCCCTCAACTGAAGGTATTGCCTAAGTAGACCACAGTGTTGAACAGCACACTGGCCACAATGAACATCTTGTCACACACATTAACAGATCTGTGTTTCCCAAGAAAGAACTACATGCTTTGCCTCATCTGCGTTGTCCACTCAGTCTACTATTCAAATGGTCTCCCAGTTATTTATAAGCTGTGCCACCTCCACCTGTTCCCCAATTATATTGACTGATCTTAGGGCCCTTCTGGCACACTGGAGGTCAACCACCAACTCCATGTCTTAGAAATTTTCAATTCCAGGTGTAGTTAGGGGCCATGTATTTATAGAGTATATTGCTTAGAAATGATATTTGCTGTTTTTTCTATTCAAATGCCTTTTTCCATAACCATCTGGTATGTTGATGCATCTGCTCACTTGAAACATAAACTGCAGCATGTTATTTGGACAGCAGCAAAGACGGTAGGCCTGAAACTGGACTCCACTGAGTTCCTGTATAGAATAAGGTTTAGGAAACATGCTGGAAATGTAATGAAAGACTACACTCAGCCTGAGTAGAGCAACTAACCATCTCTGTTAGTTACTGCCTCAGCGCTGATGAAACGTTACTGCTCCCTAAAGGCAAGAGTTACTACATATATAAACAGTTTCTTTCCTACTGCAGTCACTATAGTTAAACACAGTCTCTGTTTCATGTCTGTCTTTTCCTGGTTTCTATATTCCTCCATCCAATCTAGATTGTTTATTTTGGGTTTATTTTTTAACGATTTACTTGATATATCACTGGATGGGAGTGCAATTCTATATTACTATAATGTTTTATATATTTGTGTTGTGTGCAATATATGGGCGGCACAGTGGTGCAGTGGTAACACTGCTGCAGTAAGGAGACTAGGGTTCTTGTCCTGGGTCCTCCTTGTGTGGAGTTTGCATGTTCTCCCCATGTCTGCATGGGTTTCATCCCACAGTTCAAAGTCATGCAGGTTAGGTGAATTGGCAATCCTAAATTGTCCTTAGTGTGTGGTTGGGGTGTGTGTCTGGTGCATGTGGTTGTGTGTGTGACTTGCGATGGACTGGCGCCCTGTCCAGAGTTTGTTCCTGTCTTGTGCTCCTGTGCTAGCTGGGATAGGCTCCAGCAGACCCCTGTGACCTTTTTCAGGACTAAGCAGGTTAGAAAATGGCTGACTGACTGCAATACATATTTATTCACTACTACTTTACATAATGCTTTGATGATGTCATGTATTGTGCATTGTATACTGTATTATTTAGTTGTGTTTACCTTGTTATATGTATGGATGTAACACCAAAAGAAATTCCTAGTAACTGTGTTGCCTGGCAACAAAAATAAAGCTAATTTTACATTCTTAAATTTACCAAGAATATCAAGCAAATGCTAGATGAATTGTAGCAATATTTTTCTGTATCTTTCACTTGATCTTTTATTTCTATAGTCTGTAAAATTGGTACACTCCATTTTGTTTCATGCACATACGTTATTGTTGTTTTGTGGGTCAGTGGGTCTTATTTGTGTCCTGCAGAGATCTTATAGTTTTAATGGCTGGTTTAATTAAAATTGTTATATTCATAATTTTTATATAAAATATTTTATATCTTGCAGGGTTCAACTTGTTAAAGAATTAGGTACAGTCAAGTTTCAATTCCAGAGAACTATGCATTTGGGTTTTTCAGCACAATAACTGAACATTTTAGGAAATACTAGAAACACAGGGACTGTCAAGTGGCCACATGACTAAATGAACCTGCAGTTTGCATTGCTGTTCAAATCCTGTAAAGGGGCTCTCCAGTAAAATCAGAGAATTTTCTAGTACAATAAATATTTCTTATCCTCTATTTTTTTAATTTCTGAGCTACATATATTTAGTTATTCAGTCTGTTTTTATTTTCTGTGACACGTTTTATGATGAGCACAATCTCAAATCATATTTCATGACTTGCTTTTTTCTTTACAGAGGAAAGCACTGTTTCATAGTCACACACTGATTCAGTTGCACAATTAGAAACAGCAATATTATAGTTTAATTTCAAATTCTTCACCACTAATCTTTAACAAGGGCTATGTTTACATTTGCAGCTTTCTATAGAATTTATTAGAGGTTTATTCTATTATCACTAAGGTTGAAGTTTCATTTTATGTTCTGATAAGTAATCCATCCATCCATTATCCAACCCGCTATCTCTTAACTACAGTGTCACGTGGGTCCAATCCCAGCCATCACAGGGCACAAGGCAGGAAACAAACCCTGGGCAGGGCGCCAGCCCACCGCAGATAAGTAATCCATTAAACCACAATTATATTTTTAAAGGTATCTGCAATCATATAGGCCCCTTTCACAATGTCTTAAGTTGTCTCCCTTGATTTACATTTTCACAGGTATGGGTTAACCTCAGGCTGTATGTTGGTACCATTGTTAGCAATTCTGCCTCACAGCTTTACAGTAGAGTCAAATATTTAAATCTTATATCTCGGCTGCTGTCTTGGTGGGTACCCAGATTTTTCTTTCACTTTCCAGTTTCCAATAACTTCTATAACTTCCT
The DNA here is from genome assembly GCA_026402145.1 of Polypterus bichir lapradei. Classification (NCBI taxonomy): domain Eukaryota; kingdom Metazoa; phylum Chordata; class Cladistia; order Polypteriformes; family Polypteridae; genus Polypterus; species Polypterus bichir. The sequence continues at coordinate 11,807,052 of JANRMT010062794.1, read as the reverse complement.
CTAAACTGGATTAAGTAGGTTAGTTAATGTGATTAATAAGTTAAGTCTTAATTGATAGTATTAAAAACAAGCTGCCCATCTCCAGAATGATTATAATATAATATGGAAAATATTACACTTTTCATAATCGTAAAGAGAAAAACAAACAATTCCACAAAAGGCTACCATGTTTACATTTTGACAGGTGCCTGTTTCATCGATTAACTTCACAAGTTTAAAACCCTGTGTTTTTATTAATCTTTAACTAGATGAAAAGTAAAATATCAAAGTGAATGAAAAAGATTATGATCATTAGCAGCAGTTGGGTCTTTGTAAGGAGCTGAGAGACAGGAATTAAGTCAGTTATTCTCTTCTTGTGGAACTAAATGGACACATTTTTAATACATATTTGATGCAATAGCTTCAACCGTATGAAATAAATTGCACAGAAATATTCTGGGATTTAGTGGACCTAAAAAAATTATTATTTTAACCTCCTTTTGAATTCTGTACAGCTGTTCTGAACATTGCCTGCAGATTTATAGGGATGAAATTGAGCTGAAAGGAATGAAATGTATTAGCCTGTATTAGGGTTTTGCTTTAACACTGGTCACACAAGACTAATTTATTAAATCAATACATAAAAATATTACCAGCACAATACTACTGAAAAATTGAATGCATTATGGAAAAAGACAAAGAAAGTAAGAAGCACTGTGTTTTTTGGGTTGATCCTTCATGTGATTTGTAAAACAAAATTCTGTTTTTTTTATTTTGGCAGATTGTTTTTGTGTATCTTCAATAATGAAGCTCTTCTCTTCTCTTATTGCATTACAATACCATTTGCTTTACTGTATATTAAATTACTCACCTTGTAAGCAATATGTGATAGCATCCCATACTGCTTTTTGAAAGCATCTATAAACTAGACCATTATTTTTAGCATTATTCAGTCCACACATAGCCACATACAGATGTTAGCAGGAAGAAATCTTAGTCAAAAGCAGTCAGAGCACAATCTCCTTTTCTTAATGTTCCCTCAACTCACCACAAAAACCCTTACCATAAAACCATTGCCCTATTTGAAACACAGAGCAAGTAGATTTTTCCATAAATGTTTTAACTTGGTCTCTGTAATAGTGTTTCCACAGCATTGTTTTCATAGTAAAATCCAAGTCACAAATATTTATTTTGTTGTCTTTAATTCAAAAAGCAAATCTAGATTTCATCATATTTTCTTAGTACTCATGGAACAGGTGATAGATTACATCTTTCGGATGCAATAGGATATGTTAGTAGTGATCTTTTTGGGTTCATTGGAGGTTTCAGCATTAGACCCCTTTGCCCAGGTGACCTAGCCAGGGATGACCAGACCCTGGCTTGTGTCCTAGCAGCAGACACCCACTGATCAGCCATCTAAATCCACAGCCACCTAGTGGATCTCTCTGCGGCTTCTATCATAGATCTTATGGCATTTGTTTTAGAAGCCCTCATGATGCACAGTATATTAAATGCTTTGATAACTTAATGTCCTGCAAATCCCCAACCCCTGGCTCTGGTATTGGTCCACCTGTTCTAGCACTTGCTGTGCTTTCATTCATTAACTTCCCATTATCTTCCCAAGGCACTGTGAGTTCTAGCATGGTCACGTGCTTGTTGGAATCTGAAAAGACGATCATGTCTGGCTGTAGGGTTGGTGATGCTGTGCGGTCTGGAAATCTTAGCTGTCTACTCAGGTCTACTTTTAGCTACCAGTCAGAATCTGTGGAAAGAATGCCATATGTAACCGTTGGCTCTACGCTCAGCTGGGACTTATTTCCTGTTTTGACAAAGGAGATGGACTTCTTTAAAGAATGCTAACATCTGCTGCACTTATTGCTCGAAGGAACGTACTCAGCTATTGTTTTGAAAGCCTGATCATGATGCCACAGGTTACAACCTTTGCACAGGGGCTTTGAGCAGCTACTGAGAATGTCTTCCAGTGACCCTCTTCCCAAGCAAAGCAGGAAAGATGGGTAGTGTTGCTGTTCTCCCAGATATGGAGATATGTGGGGCTTGGTAGAATGTTGTAAACAACGTAAACAAGGAACCAGGCTTTGTGAAAATCTGCCTGCAAGATGTTACACTAAAAATCTTTCACTCCAGTGTTGTTCCACCTTGTCAGTCTTCTTTGTTGTTCCAGCCTCACCATCCTGCTCATTCATTCTTCTTTTACCCCCTCTCGCTCCTCTTCCTGGGCTTTAGGGAAACACCCCCTGGCCAGCTTGTCCTGTATGCCACTATTTCCACTAAATCCTTCTGTATATGCCTAGACACTGCTGCCTCCAGTGCATTGTCAGCCCTTTATTTTCTGGCAGTTTGTACTTCTTTGCCTGCAGAGGCCACCTTTGGGTCTTTACAGGATCTGAACTGGATTCTTTTGTACATGTTATCACAAACTCCTCCATGAGGCTGCTGAAGGTAAGCTGCAGGATGTTGCTGCTTCTGTTTACTACTGTGCTACTGAGGCTACGAAGAAAGCCAAACTTCCTATGGAGGTCAAGACACTTGACAATTGTTTAAGGAACCACATACACCAGCAGAGGCCATCAGACTCTGGGTAGGATTTCATGATGGTAATTCTGGTCCTTCAATCTACAAGGGAAGCCTGACTTGTCCACCTTGATGAACCACACCTCTGTCTCCTTGTTGGTCTTTTCAGTGGAGACAGAGTTTCTCAGGCTTAAATCAAACACCAAGCTCTTTCCTGGCTGCTTTGTGATGCAGAGGATGGTTGATCAGGCTAATAGAAAATAGAAAACAGAATTTTGACAGTCATTGTTTCCCAGGTAAAAAGCTATTAAAGACTTTTGAGTAACCACCTGCTTCCTGATATAAATGTTATTTTAGCTGTGATTTTGTGGTCTACTGCACAATATATGTGTTGTGAACCTATCCTGGCATCAATGAATGCACAGCAGGAAATATCTATGTCAATCAACTACTGAGCTAACCTGGAGCATGCAAACCCCACATGAACAACTACTGAACAGAACTGAACAACTGAACTTTATTGCCAGGCAACATATTTCCTAGGATGCAAATAGATAGATAGAAATATAGGATGCCTGTGATGAAGGGGCACTACACACTGTGTTAGCTTAAATGCTTTGGTTAAGCATTGAAAAAAAACAGTATCCAGACAAGAAAACAAGTGTATGTATTACCTAGAAACATACAGTATATAAAAGGTCTAACAGAATTATTTCATAATCCATTTACGGTACATCTAAGAACGGGGATGTACTCAAGCCAACACAACTATTATATTTTTATTTTGTAATTTGTGTCTTGTGATACTGTTTCAAACTCAGTGGATATACTGTAGTTATCCACCCATGCAGTGTACAGTAATCCCTCCTCGATCGCGGGGGTTGCGTTCCAGACCCCCCCGCGATAGGTGAAAATCCGCGAAGTAGAAACCATATGTTTGTATGGTTATTTTTATATATTTTAAGCCCTTATAAACTCTCCCGCACTGTTTATAAATATTCCCCGCAGCGTTATACAGCATAATCCCTTTGTATTCTCTTAGATATTAGGTAAGATTCATTGAAATTATGTATATAAACACACACTGTTTATATACAGTAAAACCTAAATATTATTTTAAAGATATTGAGTGTCTCCGATATCACATATGTTACAGCCATTACGATAGACAGGTCACCAGCAATAAATACGTACATTGCAAGAAAAATAGTATACAGTAAATGTGTGTACAGTGACACTAAACGTACATACATGTACTAAGTACTGTAAGTAGAAAATTAATTATGGTTACTCACCAACAATGACACGATGACTTGTCCGATAACAATGAGTTTAATTTTACTGCACAACAAAGGAGAGCGTTACAGCCCTTGTAAAGGAGCCACTTCAGGCGATTGTGTAGCACTGCCGTTGTTCTTCTTCTGGCAGTCTTCAATCCAAATCCCTAAAGCAGATTCCATCCAGACTACTGCCTTATTACATCCACTTACAACTCGTTTTGCACCCTGGTTAAAAGGACGCTGCAGCCGTAGATCTTATATTCCTTTCCTACTTTTTAAATAAAAAGAATCGTAGCCTTCAACAAATCCAAAACGTTTACCTTTTCGGCAATCGTTAACATCTTCTTCTTGCGCTTGGGCACGGCACTTGAAGCAGTAGCAGATTGTTTTGGAGCCATAATGAAGGGCTTGACTATGCACAAAGATAAACACTAAAGAGCAAAACTCTTTACACAGCGAAGCACGTTGATGCTGAATGAGCGAGATGAGACTTCCTGGTTAACACTGCATAGCTCCTGTGTGCTCTGATTGGTTAGCTTCTCACTCAGGAGAACTTAACTGCGTGCTCTGATTGGTTAGCTTCTCAGCCATCCGCCAATAGCGTCCCTTGTATGAAATCAACTGGGCAAACCAACTGAGGAAGCATATACAGGAAGTAAAAAGACACATTGTCCGCAGAACCCGCGAAGCAGCGAAAAATCCGCGTTATATATTTAGTTATGCTTTCATATAAAATCCGCGATAGAGTGAAGCCGCGAAAGTCGAAGCGCGATATAGCGAGGGATTACTGTACATGAGTTTAAACTTAGGATTCTAGAATAAAAAGTCAAAATCACACGGGTAATAATGTGCCATGTGAGGGTTAATGTGCAATTAATTGTGAAGAAATGTCTTGTCCTCTCCATTTTCCCAAAATGATGTTTTTTATTAACCTTGCATGATACATTTACATTTTTATTAGTAAAATATTGTTTTTGTAACTGCTTACTGCTGTCTTTTAGTTTGTAATTAATAAATGAGTAAAACAGATATAGAAGTCACAGATATTCCAAGCTGTTTCATTGTGGAAAACTGCCCACTGGCAGGTTTCATGTCCAGATGAGCCCTCTTATTTATTGGGCTTCAGGTGGCCTGACACAGGAATCACCAGGTTTTGTCTCTTTTAAGCAATCTAAATGACTAATTGAATCAAATAGACAAAAGTACAGTAAATCAAACAGGAACTGGTCTCCATAATTTAACCAAGATACTGTATGCCTCCTGCCTTGTTTCTCTTTCCCAGAGCAGATTAATTGTTTTATTCATTTAAAACCTCTGTCATTATAAATACTGCTCACAATCTCTCTATTACCTTATTTTCACAACAATCTACACTATTCAAAGGGTAGTAACAGAGGGGATACTCAGTCTACTTCAGGCATCTGTCAGGGTGAATATTGAATTGCAGCACATAGATGTTCCACTCTTTTAAAGATCCACCATATTTAGCCACTTTTTTAGTCTCAGTATTTTATGGCATTTGATCATTCATCAGTCTATGTGGGCATTACTTTGTAAATTAGTTTATTCCCATATCCCAACTGAAAGTTAGAGACTTCAAATTGACTCAGTATTAATGAGTGTGTGAATGCCCTGCCATTATCTGTCCTCCTAACCAACCTCACAACAGAAAGACATCAGGTTGAAAAAGTAGGTGAATGGTCTAGATTGATGAAAATAAATTTTACATACTTTTCTAAGATTTGTTTGTGAAAAATTTACTGCAGGTACAACTCTACAACATCTTTATAAAATATTACAACCAAAGAGCTAAAAGCACTGGAGGCTACTGAAACCTATGGTCGGGTGCAGCAATGACAGGTCTAGTGATAAAATTTGAGACGGCAACCAAAGCTTAACAAAAAACAAATGCTTTTTGGCTTTAGGTGTCTTGCCTTCAGGCTTACAAATAAACAAAAAAGGCTTTGCTTTAGCCATAGGATCAGGTTCTATTTGATCAGGATCTCTGTCCGGTGGATTGCTCTTGCCAAAAAGAGTTCCACCGGACACCCTGGGTTCATATGGTTGGGGGATCAGAAGGGCAGTTTCTCTTACTGGGCAGTTTCTCGGTGCTGCGGGTAAAGAAGGAGAACAAAATGTTAGCAACAGCATTCCTTCTTATCCCAGCAGGTTATTACATACCTTGATCAAGCTCATGAGGAGATCCTCCAACCTGCATGTCTGATAATCTTCATCAGAAACTGGTAATAAGATAGGGCTGATGGTGAGTGAAATAGGCATGTTTTGTTTAGCATACTGTTTAGAGAAATTGATGCAAAAATGTATTTTGTATGTGATTTCACAATTGTAAAACATTCAACTTACTAAAAAGAGATTGTTTGAAGTGGAAAGCAAGGAACATTGCTCTCTAAGTGTTTGGTAACACATTGTTCACATTTTGGACCCTTAGATACCACAGGAAAAAGGTTCCAAATAAATTAATGAGCGAGGGAAGTGTCTTTTGGAAATGTGACAGGGCTAATAAACTTTGGTCTCACTGTTAGCCATTTTTATGCTTTGGGGAGTGTTAAGAGGAGGGCCAAACTTACACAGGGTTAACACGGAAAAAAATAGCATGTGGTTACCCAAAGTACAAATGAATGAGTATGGAGAAGGTAAAAATATGAGGCTAAAACTGAATTTTACCAGTGTAGCTTTGTTAATCTAAATTCTTACGCACCAGAACAAAACACTTGTGTGCTTTGGTACATACAGGAAAAGTTGTATACTGTTGTAAAAGTTGTATATAACAAAAGCCCCAGAATCATGTGTTATGACACAGCATATTTATGGGAAATTTCATGTCATTAAACACCATAGTTTTATGTTTTGCTACAGTATATATTCAATTTTATATGCATTGCTGGCTCAGGTAGGTAGGTCACACAAAATATTTTAAAAAGTGGAAAAACCCCATAACTCAAGAAAATAAAGCTTTATATTTACACTACACATATAGTTCACTGGCTAACATCCATAGCACACTCCACACACTCCTTTAATTGCTCTGTGACAGAATGCCAGAATCTCTAGGCATTTCTATTTCATCACTCTTTGTTTAGATGCTTTTGTGGTATTTTATTTCTTCTTAATACCTTAAAACTATTTGCAAACAGAGCATTTTCTTAATATATGAAATAACTGATAGATAGATAGATAGATAGATAGATAGATAGATAGATAGATAGATAGATAGATAGATACTGCTCTTGTATGTACATGGATTTTTGTATTTTAACATCTGCACCCTGTACAAATGATGCATAAATATTATGAAAGCACAGGGAAATGTGACTAATGTCTAGCTTTTTTATCCGTGATACAGAATTTAAATGAGAGGCTGTTTGGGGAGATTCAAAACAAAGAAAGATTTATCTTTTGATTGATGCTTATAGATTCACAGGCAAAAGCCTTACGAAATTTCAAAAGTTAAATCAATGTATTATCCAAAGCACACTCTACAGCTTGTCCCTTTAATAAATGGAGAAGACAGAAGCTCTTTTAAAATAATAAAAAAAAAAAATCCTCAGAGTAAAATGTGTGCTTCTTAAGCCGCACTGGAACACAGGTCTTCCCTGAGCTGGGAAGAAATGAGACAGAGCTGTCAGTAAAGCCATGACGTTTCATTCATCGGCTGCCAGCTTTTCTCATTACCCTCTTCAATATTAAAACAGAAAATGAGATGGCTTCATAGTCGCTTGAATGGAATCTGACTGCAGTGCCAGCTTTTGGTCAAGAAAATCGAATAAACTCAGATAGCACTTACCAGGTCAATATCATGCATGCACTGAAGAGAAAAGCTTTCATGGTCTAATTTAAAATACATGATTTTCTTGCATTGAAACTCGATAAAATATAAATAAGAGCAATGTGAACAATATATAATAGGTAGCAAAATAGTTGGTTACTGTAGCCTCAATTGAATTTCGGCTGCTCTATTATTTAATAGGATGTGATTTCATCAAGTTGTATTTGTTATCATTTTTGCACTTACACTAAGATTTTTTTTTGTTCTGTTTTCATGGGATTCTTACATTTTATTTATTAACCGTGGCACCCAAGCCATTTGACATGCAGTTACAGAACAGTTTCAATACAGCATTCGTTTAATGATTTGCTTGGCTTCAGATACATATAATTTTTTTCCTTTTAAGTTGCTTTAGACAGGCATATTCAATAAATAAATACATTTAAATGTAAAAGTCTTTCTCAATGAACCTCATGCCAAAGTGTTCCAGGAAGCTAGATACTAACAGATGGTAGTCACAAATAAAATTGTGGTTAGTCCTGGGCTATATGAAGCCAAAACAAAAAATAGAAAATCAGAGAAAGCACATGTTGAGATATATAAATGCCTCAAAGATTGACTCTTTTAACTTTACCATTGTATTGCTTAGTTATCATGTTATCAGATCAGAAAAAGGTTTCAGCATGTTATAGAACAGTAGAAGGGCCCATTAAGGGACAGAGAGAGTATGAGAGAGCAACCTACAATAACAACAAGAGAACATGTCAGTCAGTCAGTCATTGTCCAACCCACTATATCCTAACACAGGGTCACGGGGGTCTTGTCTATAAGCAAATGTGACCAATTAGAATTCATCAGATGATGACATGATCTTTCACGGCAAGTGAGAGGATCTACCTGCAAAACCGTTTGAACAAAAGGTAAACTCTTCCAGGTTGCCACATGGCACCACAATATAATACTCAATTTATAGGACCTGGCCCTTTCTGTGAAGCTCAGAGTTCACAAGTGCAGTGGTCTACTATGGAGAGAGAGAGAGAGAGACATGAAATAAGCAGTTTGTGGTTGGTAGTGTTTTACAATAGCAAACATCGAGAAGCCATCTCACCTAAAAGACAGGACTAAAGACCCACTTAGCTAGAATTAATGGACCTACAATGCTTTATTATGGCTTCTGTTTATTTTGTAGTGCTCGTTTTTTCTATAGTCATGCCTTTCTTGTGCTTTTGTATAAGTTGCTATTTTTGACAATACCAAGTCTTTGTCATTCTGAGTAAGCGAGATACCCAGATTATTCTGTTCTCTTATAAATAAGGTGTTGACATCTCATTCAGGGACAGTTTCTTGCACTTGTTTCCAGTGCATTTCCTTTATTCTGTCACTTCACCCCACTGAGACAGACTGTGCTTTCTATCTGACATGCTGCACAATATATATCTTGCTCTATAACAGCACAAACTTGATAAAGATTCATTGGCAGTTTACTGTGCTATTGGAAAGCTGTGGCATGTCTCACCATCTGGACCTGTCATTACTGAGTGAGTCATGGGAGATGAAAACTACCATAAACAGAATTCAAATTTCCATCATTACCATTTTGCAAACAAATGAAAATAAAATTAAATCTTGTTGTGGGTCATACTCAGAATGTGCCAACTTTCTGGAGGAGGCTAAATAACACTGCAAAAAAATGAACTAATCTATCCTTAAAAAGCTGATTGCTAGCTTTTCAGCTTAGAATCTTCATGCTGACTGACAGCTCTCTTCTGACAAGCAACTTTTGTGTGCTAAAAGGAAATATTTTAGGGAACATGTGTGTGACAGATGCCACTTGCACTTGAGATGAATAAAGGTATCCGTTCTTATTGGGACTACATCAGATGTGCTGTTTCAGGAGAGTCCTTTAACTTTAACATTTAATCTTTAAAGTTGTTCCCTGGTGATGTCAATGAATAGCAGAAAACAGGAAATCTGATCAAACTACACTTAAAGCCATCCTTACTAAGTCCTAGGTGCTGACATTCAACTTATTCTTAAGGATCTGGTGTATTCTTGTCCTCGCCATGTTAACACAACATTACTTTGTTGAATACAGTAGCTTTGAGAATGCCCTTGCTTTTCCAACATGAAGTATGTTTTGTTAGCCAAAGAATAATCGAAGACCTTCTGGGAACAGTTCTTCATCACCATGTGCTAAAATAGTGCTGGATGCTTAAATAAAATAACAGGCTTCACTAAAAGTAGAAGACCACATACCTAGAGAAAGTGAAAGAATTGATTTTTCTCACTTAGGGCTACCACTTATGATGTGAGTACTGGCTACTTTGAGTCTGCTCAGTAACGGTGTAAATCTCAGAAGCCTGTTTGTGTTTATAATGAGGTATATCAAAGCCAAAAGTTTATAGGATTGTTTAAGGTAATTAAGGAGACTAGAGAAAGCAAAGACTTGAGTGGAGGATGTAACTATCTATCTTCTCCACAAGGCTTATTCTCACATGGAGAAAGCTGGCAGCACTGTAAGGATTATGTTTTTTGATTTCTCCAGCGCCTTCAATACCACCCATCCATGTCTATTAAGTGGTAAACTCAAGAAATATGCAGGTGGATGAGCCTATGATGTCCGGGATACTGGACTCTTTGTCGGGCAAACCACAGTATGTTACTCAAGGGCTGTGTTTCTAAAACAGATGTGAGCAACACTGGAGCACTACAAGGAACAGTCCTGTCATCTTTACTCTTTACTCTCTGTACATCTCAGACTACAAATACAACACCAGGTCATGTCACTTGCAGACATACTCAGGAGTTTTTGCACTTATGGGGTTTATTGATAAAGGGGATGACACAGAATGAAAGAGTTAGGTGGAAAAATGTGTTTCTTGGTACAAAGAGAATTGTCTGAGAATATTAACATCAGGCAAAGCAAGGAACTGGCTAATGTCTCTTGCCACACCAAAGAGCCTCTACGTCCAGTCTCTATTCAAGGAGTGGATGTAGCCGTGGTCCACTCCTACAGGTACTTGAGAGACCTCATTAATGACAGGTTAGACTGGTCTCGGGACCCAGAAGAACTATATAAAAAATGACAGGGGACTGCATTCCTTTAATGTGGGAAGTGACATTCTTCACATCTTCTATAACTCTGTGATGGCCAATGACATTTTGTACACTGTGGTGTGCTGGGCTGGTAACATCACTTCAAGGGAGGCCCACTGACTCAACAAGTTAATTAAAATCCAAGCTTATTTGTAGGATGCACTCTGGACCCCCTAGAGATACGGTAGTAGCAAAGCAGATAATTAAAATAAAACTGAGTGTCATCATGAACAATGCTTCACATCCTCTCTCTGACACACTAACACTGAGTACTTTCAGCCAACAAGTTATTCAGCATAAATGTATCAAGAAACACTACTGGGGCTCATTTATACCAAAGGCAATGTGTCTGCATAATGATTCATTGTGACTGGCCCTACCAAGCCAGAAGCTATCTTTCTTTGAATTTTCATGTATCACACTTTCATGTAAGTGTGTGTGTGTGTATTTATTTATGTATTTAAAGAGCTTCTTTAAAAAGCCAAATTCTCCCTTGGAGACACATCAAGTGATCTATCTATCTATCTATCTATCTATCTATCTATCTATCTATCTATCTATCTATCTATCTATCTAAAGAGGGGGAAACATTCGGTAAACTAGTATTCAGCTTATCACTTTAATTTGAGAGTTATATGGCAGAAAAGCATTAATGTTAGGCCTGCAAAAGGACAAGATGGATTTATTTTAGTAAATTGATATAGAGATCCAACATAAGCCTAAGACTCAGCAAAAGTCAATGCCAGGAGATCAGGAATTGAGACACCAAAATTTAAATCCTAAGCTAAACTCAACTCATAGTTGTTAGCTACTTGCTATAATTTCATTAACCATATTTAAATCAGAAACTAAAAGGATCTTTTATTCAGCAAAACACTTATAAGACACTTGAATACATAAAGTGCCAGCTTTTAAATCTCTGCACTGGTGATGACACACAACGCAGCTTCTTAAACTCGATCACTGGCAACTGTGGTAACAGATCCACAAACTGGTGGCTTCCGTGGTACAAACTAAAATGGCATAGCAGCAAAACGAAAAGCAAAATAATAATTTATAACACCACCCCAAAGATAATACTAAGATAATGAAACCAAGAGATTTCTTAACTTCAGGAAACACCATCTACCCATAAAGAAAAGCTTATCAAAGGCAGAAAAAGAAAGTGAACCCCTTCTACACTGTGCGGTGGGGGTTGTAGGAATACTTCATGCCGTCAGAGGGTGCATTGTAAAGCCAGTGTAAAGTCTTTCTAAAAAATTCCCCACTGCAAAAGTCATTAGGGGGAAATACCTCCGAAATGTTAGGCTGAGGTTTACAAGATCCTTCCTGGATCTTTTGTCAGGAGGTGCGTCTCAAATGGCAGGAGGTAGACATGCCAGAGACAGATTAAAAAAGAAAGAGAGATGGGGAGCTGAAATAAGAAATTATTTGTAGACACATAGATTGGCAATTAGGCTAACCACCTCAGCTTTCACACAGTGCTTCGGACAAAGTTTACTTAGGCCCATTGAGGCTGCACGGTTATTTTACTTATGCCATGTGTTGTAATTTGAGTATTCTTCTTAAGTATCTTTTAATTTGTGTTATTGTTTTAATAACATGTTTTTTCTTTTTATTTTGCTGTCTTCTGAGTATCTTTTGGTGTTTGGAGATAGCTAGGGAGCACTTTTATCTTCTAACATGCACAGTACCCGGGCTAACAGAGGGAGATCGAGAGGATGATAAAGTCAATGGTCTTTCACTTCCAACATTTTTTTTCTTTTAAGTGAGCAATGTGCACTGAGAAAGCTTCATAGTAGTGCACACTTGATTACCCTGTCCAAATGCCAGTATTCTACCCTCTGAGTTATGGACATTTATGTACAAAGTAAATTTAAATTCAAACCGTTATCAGTTCTTGATATTTAATTTAATAAGCACTCCAGCAGTCGTCTTTAAGGAGTCAGCCTCAGAAGATAGTTGAATTTTAATTGCTTTCAATTTACAAACACAGAATAACTGTCTGTTTTTGAAGAAGCTAGCCCTCCCCGCTGCAATCTCTTCCCCTTGGTAAGCACTGAACAGCAGTGTTCAGTGTTTAAATGCATCATTACTCCTGAGGCCTGCACAATGCTGCTCTCCAGTCAGGTGTGCCCTTGAGTTGGCCTCTCTCCGCCTCTTCCAACTTCTCCTCAGCTGTGCCTAGAGGGGGCGGCAAGGCTGGAAACTGAACCGTCTCATTACCTCGACACCTCCAGGTAGCACAGTAAGCCCACTTCAGAAGGCAAGGTTGAGTGGTTCTGTCAGGCTTTGCCTTTTTCAAAAGCATTTTTCACAATAACTGCTTATTGTAAGGTGCTGTTTGAAATTATAGAAAAACAAATGAAGTGCACGTCCCTGAATGGCTTCGGGTCAGATCAGAGAAGACTGGAATGGCATTTACAGCAATGATATTGTGATTAACAGCTCTCTCTAGGGAAATAATGCATTTTGTTTTGACACTTTAGAGTTGCTTTTCATAGGTAAAACTACTGTTCAGTCCCGACATTTCTGACCTGCAGTGACTTTATAAGATGAACAATATTGGCTTGGTCTTAATTTTAAGACAAATAAGCAGAGTATAAAACTTGATATAGATTTCATGTATGGCATATATCAGTCACAAGGTTGAAATCTTCTCTCCAGTGAATGGCTGGACTGAGAAGCAGTAAACATACGCACCATATGAACTGATAATTCTGTAGGATAGGATTCAGAAGCAACCAAAGGAAGAAAGAGTATTAACAAATCAAAATGAAGTTAGGTTGAAGACAATAACCTCTTGTTACAGCCAAAGAATTCAGGAGGGATAGACAATTATGATGAAAATTACAGCAAGTGCAACTGAAAGTAGAAGTTTGAGTCTTTTTTTTGTAACAGTTCTGAGATTACTAACATTTTGTGAAAGGTTTTTATGGCAAATCCAATCATTTTTCTTTGATACACCTAAGGTTCCTGGTAAAGATTTTATTTTGTCAGGGGTGCTGCACAGACAGCCTAAAAGCTGCTATCACCAAATACCATTTGAAATAGCACCTGACTCTAGTAAACTTCACTTCATTGGACCACTTTTGTTTTGTCATGCAAAACAAATGCAATGAGCAGAGAATAGAACTGGTTTTGTAAATGTGAAAAATACTTAATGGTGAAAACTCAAACAGAGCAGAAACTCAGTTTTATTAGAGACAAGGTGATCAAAAAGTACCAGTGCCACTTCAGCAGACTACTGTGTTTTAAGTGTCAGCAAATGAGTGGCATGAAAAAATAAATTACTGCCTCTGAACCTTATTTGTCTGTAGTGATAGGGAGAGCCAAACATGTTGTATTACAAGGCCTGAATCTCCGAATCTACATGGCAGAATCAGTGTTAAAATTAAACTAGCCCTCTGCGGTGGGCTGGCGCCCTGCCCAGGGATTTTTTCCTGCCTTGTGCCCTGTGCTGGCTGGGATTTGAGCCAGGAAACTTGCCAACCCCCCCATGACCCTATGTCAGGATATAGCGGGTTGGACAATGGATGGATGGATTAAACTAGCCCTAAAAAGTATATCCACCTTAACAAACGGATAAATGTTTGTGTGTCTCTGACATTCCAAAAGCTGGCACGTCACAAACATTTTTATAAATGGCATTGCATTTGTCGTTCTTAACAGATGTTGAATCACAAACACTTCTTTTACATATCTGTGACTAAATGGCATATAATCGAGACAACAGGATTCCATGGTGCATTGCAAATATTAACACTGAGGTCTAAGTTGATTATTTAGATTTATAATTCATCTTAGATGGGTAGCACAGATAGTCAGTAAATACAGCTGAGTATTCATCCACACTTTTATTGTGTCTAGCCATAGGGCCAGACATCCATGTTCTTTGCTGGGTCACCTACCTTCAAGCTTCCCGATGAAGCAGTTTGTACTTTCATTCAGCCCAGCTCTCAATACTTTACAGAGCATTCAGCACGCATGCAGGGCATGCAGTTCCCAAGCAGTCCTGAGTTTCGCATGACATCTTCAAGACTTCTCCTGCTGTCCGTTTGAAACTCTTTATGTCTGGTTTCTTATTCCATATCTTAACCCTGGTCTGTGCAATCTTGGTTACCTCTAGCTAGATCAATAACCACTCATATTCTGTACTTTATTGTTTTGTTTTTGTCCAAAATCATCACTCTGAGAACAGCCTAAGACATGACAGTGAAAAAATGCGCCCAGGCTATGGCATCTATCTACTGTATTTATCTAAATCTATATATACTGTATACCTATATAAACACACTCACACACACATATATATGTACAGTATATATATATATATATATATATGTACAGTATATCTATATCTATATATACACACTTTTATTCATGCTTTCCCATGCCCATATGAGGAAGGATCCATACAGTGATGCACACAACCTTTACCTGCAGCTTGCCCTAACTCCTGGATATTTAAAAAAATAACAAACAGCAGAAACAGCCTTCTAATGGGAAATATTGCTGTAAAAAGTACCACCTTTCCCCTTAAGTGACAACCAATAATAATGTTTTAAGATCAAACACTGTATTTTATTCAAGTTTCACACACAGGCTACGTGCACACTACTAGATTTTCCTTAAAAAACTGTGTTTTGTAAACAAAAATGATCTCCTTCCACAGCAGTCTTTTCACATTGTTTATGAAAGTAAGTCCGTCCACAGCAACATAACCCAAAATACATTTTCTGTAGATGTTTGCCTACATCGGGCATACACACATCCACAGACAAATCCTCGTAGGGATGGTAATTCCTGCCACAGGATTTACTGTAATCTAAAAAACGTAGCAACAGGTTTATTATTTGACCTTTGTGCATATATGCAACACAATTTAAGTGAGTAACACAAGTACCATGGAAAGCAATTCCTCTAAGTTTGCTATTCCTGAATATGATTTTCTTGTGTAAAGGGTGACCAATCAGATAATGATATGTTGCAGTGAGCAGGATCCAATCAAAGAAGGGTAGTATAATAAGCGCAAGCAAATCAGAGTGAAATTTGAATATGTGTTTTTAAAAGTCTACATTTCTCCCACATTACAATGCCAAACACGCCAGGCATTTTCAAAAGTACACAGCTGTCCAAAGAGGATTTTCAAAAGTCTCCATTTTCAGGGATTAAAAATACAGGGGTAATATGAACAAAAGGTAAAAATGGGGTCTAATGTATTTGTTTTTAAAAGAAAATATAATGGTGTCGATCTAGTCACAGACAATACTGTGCTGTAAACTTTCAGTACAAATCACCAGCATGGATGACATTGACATTCAGAACACACTCAATACATCAGCAAAGCACAGCTCCTGTATCTAAACCCAAAGCTCACAAATGTAATAATACTGAGCAGTATTTAAATTGTACATCAACAATATGACAGATCAAATAAACAAGAGTCTTGGTTATCAACTTAAAATTATTTAGGATATATCTAAAACATCTTGCTTGCAACATATCTTGCTTTCTGTTTTAGATATGGTAATAGATGTGGAATGCAACCATCTATACCGGCACCAAGTCTCACAGTCCTGGGACAAACTTTAATGGTGGTCTATCACACTCACATTCACATGCAGTTTTATTCTAAGTCACCAGCAAGATTCTGGACTGTGGGAGGAAGAGAGAGTGTATTAACCAAGCCCACGGGAGCCTGGAAAGCATATAATCATACAAAGAAACCACTCAAGCATGGACAATGCTGTTTTTCTGTTCTGCACTAAATTATTTAAATGTACTGTATTTAAAACACTTGCATGGTTTAGCATGAGTTTATGCACATACATCTTAATTATACTTTAATATAACTTTAAATTATTTAAATATGTGTTGAAATATTTAAAGTAATCTTGAAGTCACTCACAGATATCTGTGAATGTCATTTTGCCATGTAAAATACAGTTCAAAGATTGTGCAGGTGGAAGAAGACATTGAACAATGTAATCATCTTAACGCGGTGTAAGTAGGTGAGCAATTCTAACACAGAGAGGAAGGTGTTGTTTATTGGCTTGAGGAAAATAAAAGCTTGGCATAAAAAGAAAAAAATGAAAAATGGACCAGAAGGTAAGCAAAATCAAGAATCTGAGACAAAACAGTGGTCAGAAATTCAGGCATGGTTCGGTAACAAAAAGGCCAAAAAGATGGTAAAATTGAGGCAAGTCAGCACAATGAGTGGAAAGTGATGATGTAATACAACTATACAGTTCAAGTGACCAGTAATGGTGATGTTATCCAGAAATAATATGGCCATGCCATAAAACACAAAATGGTGGTGCCTGCAAAAAACAAAATAACATAAAATTTACAGTAAATTATAGCAGAAAAGGCAAATGAACAAGGCACCATTTCATCTGGTTTCAGGAGTAAACATACTTGACAGACAAGCAGGAACCAAAAGTGATCTTCAGGATCAAACTCTTTCCAATACATCAAACATCATACTTGACTATGTTATTTTCTAGAATCCTAAAGTTTTGGATTTTGTATTTAACATCTTCATTAATATGCACATGTGAGGAGACAGTTTCTCATTACAGTAAGTCCCCTACATGAGAATGAGTTTCGCTCTGAGAATTTGTTCGCAAGTCTAATTTGTTTGTAAATCCAGCAAAGTCAGCCTAGACACCCAACAAACACAATGCAACCCCCAACACTCAACTCCTATAGAAAATATTTATTTGTACACTAGAAAGTGCTTTTAAAAATTAATATTTGTATTTTTGTAATTTCTAGTGCATTTTAACAACAAACAACTGAAAGTCATTTTTTCTTCCCATTGTTTTCCATCAGCTGATCTGTAGACTCGCTTACCACTAGTGGACGAGCCTACATATGCAAATCTAGCATACCTCTCTGTCCTCAGCTATAATCGAAAAAGCATGTTATTTATACTGTATTTAAAAAAAGTTAAGATTTTTACTGTTTTTGAGACCCTGACAAATGCGCTGTGTGCTGAAACTCTTTTAACTCTGGCAGGGATTGCTTGTCCTCCACTGGTGCAACTGCAAGTTCAGAGGCTTGCATCTGTCACCTGCTGGTTGGTATAGGGAACATTTAAAACTGGCTGCTGATTTGGCTGTGTGTTCACTTGCTGTATTCTCACTTGTGCATGAAGTCTGTCTACTCTTTTAATCTGAGAAGGGAGTGACTGCAAGATGATGACAGCGTCACTATGTGCATGCTGGGGTTCCTGAGAATGCTGAAGACACATCTTCCCTTGGATAACTTTGAGATATCAAGAAAAATGATATTTTTTTAGAAATCTGGATTCATCTTCTTCTCTCTTGTGCAAGTCTATGACCCACTTATTATTTACGTACAGCACTTTTACATTGATTTCGAGTGCATTTAACAAAACAACTTTTTTTACATGTTTTCAGTCAGCTAATATTCAGTCTTGGTAGACTCGCTTACTGCCAGCGAGTTGCCATATGTAACAAAAAAATATGCCCCATGATCCATGTTCCTTGTTCTTGTCCTTGTCTTTAGAATCCTGCCAATGGCTGAACTGCTCATGTTATACGAATGAGCAATGTTGAATATCTTTTCGCCTCGCTCTACTCTCTCAATTACAGTATTTTCACTTTTGTTTATTACCTGCTACTTCTTAGCAGTACATCACCGCTGCTTTTACACTTAATTTTGGACATCTTGGACTTGAAACAACGTAAGATACAGCTAAAAGCACAGCCACTTATAGAGGATGCATATGACTGAGAATGTAAGCAATAAGAGCATACTGTAGGTTTTGCGCGCCACCTAATGGCAGACACACAACCTAACTTGTGAGCTACCTTGAAATTTGAAGTTACAGTATAATTTTTAAAGTTTCACTTTTTTAAATATTTTAAATTATTTTTTAATTTATTGGAAATACACATTGCATCTTTACTGTATTGCAGCGAAAACTCAAGTGAATGGGCATTACATTGGACATGTGAAAAATGGAGTGCATCTTGGCATCTTAAAAGAGAAAGGACCAGTTTTTTTTAGAATTTTGCACAGATTAATAAATCATAGTCCCAGTTAGTGGGATAGAAACCTCAGGCACTTATCCTTCAGGAAGGTCCCTTGAAAAGACTTTCAGGCAATGCACAGATTACACAGAAGAACCAACTTCCAGGAGCTTTGATGTAAAGGCATTCAAAAGTGGACATGCCCATGGCTGTAGCGCCAAAACATTCTGGATAATTTGGCAATGATAACTAGATGTTTGGGTGGTGCTAATAAAGTCCTAATTAGCTTGTTCAGTCTATTACTTTCTAGATCGTACCCTAAGTTTAAATTTAGATAAATACCTAATCTTGCACAAAAGTATTTTCAACATTGAAATTCATGCCTTGGGTTAAATGACCAGCAATGGCCATAGCGACTGTAACCAATGCAGCCACACCCAAGTCCTTAATATCTAAAAATATTGGCATCTGTAAGAAACAAAATTGAAACTCTACAAAAGTAAAATAAATTTTCAAAACTGCAGTAAAATCGTAGCAGAAAATTCCAGAGTATCATGCTAGCCTGGTAGTTTACACCATCTATGCTCTCTGTTTTGTGTACACTGTCGCTTTTTTGTAAGCAAAGGCTACAAAATGTCCAAATGCAGACCTACTCTGTCCAGACATCTGCCACAGTTCCTGTTACATTACTGTTCATTAAGCAAGGGGGCTGTGCAAATATGCATAATAAAAAACACAATAATGAACATAAAATTTACAGCCACTGTATCTATAGAAACAATTCTAGGTGGAAACAGTTTCCCACTTATTTATTTTTCCATTATGATTTTCCTCAGGTATCTGTACCGTAACCAGGTGACGACACATGCACATTCAGGCAAGGGGTATGTGGGAAAGTTAACAAGTGAAAAATGCACTCACGCACACCCACAACCAATTGTAGTGTTGCACACTTCTGGTGACACAATTATTTATTTATTTAAAAAGTCGTCCTGCACCATTGACCACTCATCACAAACAACTAGAGCTGCACACTGTCTATTTTAAAATGATGTTAGCCTCCAGTAAGCAATATTTGATGAAGACTACAAAATGTGAAAAAAAAAATGTAAAATCGATAAATGTTTTTCCTATTCTGATAGAGTCAGGGGGTGATGCCCCACGCCTGCATCCAATGGGTTCCAACCCCTGCTGAGATACTTTGTAGTTTTTAACCATGGATGAAATTAGGCAAGTGAGGAAGCAATAACAAGTCTACAGTGCAAAAGTATCATTGCAAAGTAATAAATAATAATTTCAATAAAACAGTTCAATGGGGCATTCAATAAATATATAATTAAAATTCATTCCATCATCATGTAGTTGATCTCACCAGCAAACCTCTCATCTTCTGTGCTCTCAAACACTCAGTAAACATGACATGCCACAGAACTTGGCCTCCTGGGTTCTCCCTCTCTTCCACCTTCTTCAGTACCCACAATGAGTCAAAATAAGCCATTCATCTGCCTTGCTCCTTACTGCAGCGTAGCAGGTTTGACTGTGCTCTCCGGAACAGCACTCCACAATCACAGGAGATGTTCACAAGGCTGATCCACACATCCAAGCATTCTTCTTCTTTTTCAGTCCCCCTCTCTTTAAACTGTTAGTGCAAGCACTGCACTACTTGCCACCTGGATCTACTAATGAGTGACAGCTGCATTGGTTCCTTGATGCAATTGGTTCCTTGCATGTGCACATTTGATTACCCAATTCCCCTACTGAATGCTCCGTGTCAGGATATCTTTCATTAATCTCCATACCCATGCTCACAGACCTGAGTTGCACCAAATAATCTCACAACTATACCGTCTGTTACTGTTATTCCTATAGCTCTGTGACATTGGAGTATCACACAACTCCAAAGGCAATGATATAAAAATAAATAAATAGGACTGAGTCAAATCACTACATGCTGTGAATAGAAGCAAATAAGTTGGCCAAAATGGGTAAACAGGCCTAGAAATTAATGAAAATCTCACAAGAGCTTCACTGGTCAGCCTCTGAAGCATGCCTTCCTTCAGGCAGCCTGACCCCAAACTCAAATATCAGGCTTTAAGGCCTGCACAGGTCCAAAAATGGGGTTTAATCAGTCAAAATTACTTCAATATTCAAAAATGCATCAAAATGGCTTTCAAAGGAGAGGAAGCCATATATACACTGGCTTGAGAAGACAAGGAAAACTAAAAATCTGTAGAAAAGAATAATTTATACAAACAAAAGGGACCACACGAAGGCTAGCTACGGGAAAAGACACAAAAAATAGACAAAAAGACAATACATAAAAAGGCAAACAAAAATCATCCAGAAACCATAAACACAGATGCAAGAAATCCAATTACTGAAAAAAAATCCAACAATTCTCACAGATACTGAACCTTTATCAACTCTCCTCCTCCTGAATATAAAGGTGAAGGGCAGTCCTCCAGAAGAAACATCATAGTAGCCCATTCTCTTGGGGTTCCACTGAAAAAAACACAAGGAATGCACATTTAAGGCACATGAACACAATAATTAAACAATATGCACATAAAACATTATTGACAAAAATACATTAAAGTAAAAACACAAATAATAATTCAAAAATAACAAAAAATAACAACCATAAAGAGACAGAATAACAAGCCAGGGAATAAACCCTGACTTAAACACGGCCATTTCAGTGCATGGCTCCACAAACACACATACAATTTATGCTATTCTCATCTGTGCATATTTTCACTCACATAAATTAAATCAATTTAATTCAGTAATATTTAACTCTTTAAATTTATAAATCATGCATTGTATGTAAATGCACCTTTTAAATATTTTTCTAATTACTTTCTTCTTTTCAATCATCGTAGTACAGAACTAGCCTTAGAAAACACAAACTGAAAAAAGTAGTTAGATAAATAATGTTCAATGCCCTTAATAAAAAATGAACAGTCTCTCATAAAATTATGTGGGAGGGAATGAAAAAGCAGGACCTGATGCTGTAGGCACTGACTTAATAAGTTTTTCTCAGTAATTTGAAGTCTGTATTTATTTTTTATTTATTTTCTCAGCAGGATAAAAAAATGATAATATTATAAAACTATTAGGCAATGGCAAAAAAAAGTGAGCTGTGCAATTAAGGACAGTTTGCTTTAGGGAGGTTTCAATGATTATTCTGCCTGATAAACTTGTTAGACAACCAAAGATTGTTATGTTTGAAAAGGAGATTCTGTTTTTTTAACTTTTTAGTCTCTCCCTGACCATAAATTAATAAAAAAAAGTATATCAGTGTTGGTTCATCTAGTCTGAACACTAGTTTTTTTAGTACTTAAATAAAAGAGTTGGTGGGTTGACAGATTCCTTTTTTATGAATGAATGAACACCTTGTGAAAACCGTAGACAGACAGATGAGTAGTGACTAAATAGATATATACCTAATGAACCCATGTAAAATGGAAATAAAGGGCATATATTTAAAAAGGTAAGGGAGAGAGAAACAATAAAATCACATCAAAAAGCCAAAAATCACAATATGTATCAACGACTCTGAGGCTTCATTTAGAAGTGTGATAATCTCTTTGTAGTGGGGAGAGCAGCCACCGTGCTTTGCTTACACACAGTGTTCTACCATTCTTTCCTTTTTCAGTTACTTATTTTGCCAAATATCCATAAACTGGAAACTGCTGGCTCTGCCTTTGAGTCATATACTGTACAGCTGGGAAAAGCCACTAATGCGTCATCTGACCTCATCCTTCTAGATCTTTCCACCTTCGACACACTTGACCATTATATCCCCCTTCCCATTTTCTCTGATGTTGGCATCACTGGGACTGGCCTTTTGTGGTTTAAGTCTTACCTCTTGGGCTGATTCTACTGTGTGTCCTGGTGAGGAGAGATTTCAAGGGTGCATCAGGCAAGCACAGGGCTGCTGCTAGGATCAGTAGTGGATCCTCTTCTCTCTATACAGCACCTCGCTAGGTCCTATCTCCTAGTCTCATTAGTAATCATATCAATCCTATGACAATCATATGCAGCTGTATCTTTCATTCTGCTTACTGAGTGTTTGAAGACCCTCTTGCTGTTTCACTGCTCATCCACCCTAATAAAAGGACAAGTATCTGTCTGTCAATCCAGTTCCTATGTCTCTGTTATCCAACAGTAGGCGAATCACAAACATTAGCACTGCTTTTTCGAATCTTGTGCCAAATAGTATGTAACAAAGACATATCAACCAGATGGACACACTGCACTGCAAACGTTAATACTGAGGTCTACATTGATTACTTAGATTTCACCCTGTCTTAGATGGGTAACACAGATAGTTATTAAACACTCCAACTAGCCTTTAAAAATATAGGCATTATCTTTTTTTTAACAGTTCTTTTCATTGTATGAGAAAGGCTGAACTGTTAATGTTTCAGTTTGTACAAGGTGTGTGGAATAACATAAGGAAACAAATAAAAGGGTGGAAAAATACTGTATGTGTTTATCCACACATTTTCTAAATAGGCTGTAGATAGGCCCTAAAAATGGAATACGCAATACTAGGTGCAAAGCAGTTGCCATCCCACGGTGTACACACACCTATACTTGGCCAGCTTATTATTGCAATTTAATTTAACTAACAAGTCTTTGGGTTGTGTGTGAAAACTGAAGTGTTTAAAAAAATAATTTAGAAGAATATGCAAACTTTGAGCCAGGAACTGAATAATGGTCTCTCCAATACAAACCACTGCTGTACCTAGGCATCCATGTTGTAATATTTGTCAGAAGATTGTTTAGTTTAGATGACAAAATTACAAATAAAAATCAAGTCTTTTAAAAAAGAATTATCTTTAAAACTATTTTGACTGTTTAACGAATGATTATTCTTTCCATGAAGTGGCATGATGGTGCAGATTATGGTGCTGATGACTCACAGCAACAGAGTCCAAGGTTAGAATGGTGGTCTGAATATGACCTGTGTTAAGTGTATGCATCCCTTATATTCCTCCATGAGTTTTTTTCTATGAGTGCTCCAGCTTTCCTCCATCAACCCAAACACCAACAAGTTATAATAATCACTGATTCTAAATTGGCTGCTTGTGAGTGTTTGTGTATTCTTGATGGTGTCCAGCAATAGACTGACAACCAGATTCTTTTGATCGAATTTAGCAGGTGATGAGTGTGTAGAGAAGAACTAAAATCTTAAGGGAGAAAACAAAAAGAGTGTTCATACTCTGTTGCTTGAGCACTATTCTCTTGTGAGTCTTCCCAAAAAATTTCTGAAAGGCTGGACATATCCATCTTTTATAGCATGATTGACATGATGTCACAAGTCACTCTGCATGTACATCATGCGCCTTGCAACTGCACCACATCAAAATATCCAGACACACAAAATGGTGGCATCCATAAAAACAAACACAGTAAATGTACTAAAATACAAGTAAAACATATTTAAAAAATAAGATGGACCACCACAAATAGCATTAATTAAAAAAAATTATATAAAATAAAAACAATCCTAACAAATACCTAATGCCGACTAAAGCAGCTATGAGAGGCAACCTCATGTAGACCTGTGGTCTCATTTATAAACTTTTGTGTGGCTTCAAGCATGAAAATATATTCACATCAAAAAACAGTTAAATGCATACCCCAAAATAATCTGGCATACACACATTTCTACACAATTTACCTTTTATGAACCACAATCAGTGTGTGAATGTGCATACATGAATGCGTCTCAAGCCCTACATTGTTGCCATACTGAAATAACTATACATGGACTGTGCCTTAGAACCTCGTACATATGCAATCAAATGCTGCAGACCTTCAATGGCTGCTAGAGCAGCCTCCCACCTAATGCATCCACACACCACTATCTGTACGTCATGGAGGCTCTGGGGTCAGAGAAAGCATCTGAGCGGTTAGCCTCTATCACCTGGCACATGTAATGACATGATTACTGGTACAATGAATAGCACAGGCCACATTAAACACTGAGTGTTCAGTCATTTATCTTATCATTTAGCCAGCCATCAAGTACAGCACCTTCAGCAAGTCGTCTGCCAATGTTACTTTATCTCAAAATAAAATATGAGTTGACCCAGGCCTCCAATCCAGTCAATGTCATCTTGGCATCAGAGATGACTTGTGCATTAATGAAATGTCACTGCTTGCAGTTAGGAAAAGCAGTGACACTCTTGCTTGGTGCCATTATTGCAATAAATGCTGTGGCAGATTTACTTTTTATGTTGGTATGCACAGCCAAACCATACGAAAACTGATTGCGGATCCTCGCCAATCAGTTAATGGCCTCCACAAGAGCCGGCATGATGTAGCTGAAGCTTGGCTAAGATATTCCTGACCTGTTGGCCAGTTCCCTAGGTTTGGTGCCTGTTTCCAGAAAGCCAACCATTGTGACACTGCTGAACTCTAGATCCCAGCGTTAGAATTGTGTATACTCTAATTTATGTGCTGCCATTGTATAACTAAACATTTGCATTATTTGCACTTCTTGTCAGATGCTATACTATATGTATACTACTAGCTGTGTAATCCCATGCTGTAAAAAGCATAGAGTCCTAGAAAGTATTGAAATCGTCAGAAAAAAAATTGAAATGTAGAGATGTCAGATAATTGAATGGAACTACTTTGTGCATCTCTCTCCTAGGAGGTTTTGTGTTGCCAACATGCTCGCATCGTTTGTGTATTAGCGGCTAAGCAACTGTCTTTCTTCTGAGGTTTCCTTTTGCCAGCGTGCTTGCCTCACTTGTGTATTAGCGACGGGAGGAAAAGTTAAAGGGATACCATTTTGTCTATGTGCTCGCCTCTCTTCTGTATTAGCGGAGAAGTGAATGACTCTTTCTTCAGAGGTTCTGCTCTGTATTCTCGGAGGTGGAGCCCTTACCCGGACTCCACCTCTCACTTCCGGGCCGGACAGACAGACAGACACACCTTCACGCATAGACGTTACTAAGATAATACGTTCAGTTACAATAAAGCTGAATCTGAAAAGTTCTTTAGTGCAAATACACAACATCTTAAAAGAGAACTAAAATACATCCTGTACTTTATATTCATCACTTGTGAGGTCTGTCACATCAACGTACATCCATCCATCCATCCATTATCCAACCCGCTATATCCTAGCACAGCGTCATAAAAGTGATATGAATTACACGAGTTGTTAAGCAGGTTTGGCTTGATCAACGGTGTTGTCATTTCCCAATTTCTCCAAAGTGTTGTCTACGGTTGGGTCAGAGTTGCCGTAAATAGTTTTCTTTTATAAACCCTGACCTTTATGCAGGAAACTTGCATACTCACATTTCAAGCCTCTTTTTGCTGTTGGTGTGGATGCCATCATTGGTAAAAAGAATGAAACCAAAATCCTATATATAATTCTATTAATAGCCCTTAAACTTTTTATATTTGTAAGATCCAAGCAAAACTAAATAACTGCATGAAAGAGTATGCCAAACATTTCTTAGGTATTGTGAGTCACCTTGTGTCTGATTCTACTGCTTTATCCCAAGTTTTCTGCCCTGCTTTATTTCATGGCCAGTTTCCCTAACCTAGAATAAACAACACTGACGACTTCATGCAATTGACAGATGGTGGAGAGGTGTACGTAGGATATAGGAGGCTGAATGGTGTTGTCTGTCTGCCGTTACCCAAAATTGGATTTTTCTTGGAAGAATCTCAGCAAAACCACTGACTCACTGTGCTGCTTAGAGCAAAATGTCTAACTGCAATCATCACATGAAAGGTAGAAAAACAACCAAGTCTGCAAAAGTTGTTAGGTGTCAAGTTCACACTTTTACATACACAATGTATGCCATTTTAAGTGAGATTCAATGTATGAAATATGTAAAGTTTTGCTGGAGAGTATCAATACATGGAAACAAAAAAAATACAAAATCAACTTTTTTGGTATTGTAGTGATCCACCTAATAACTCACTTTCCATGAGTGCAGCCAATAAATCTTCTTCACTGATTGAGTTTAAAGCTAAATATTGATGATTTAATGCTTAACAATGCTCATCTGCATTTAGAGTGAGTAAGAATTAAAAGAATAACAAACAGAAGCATGCTAATTCTCAGCACTGCTGATAAACTGATTGTCAATAGTTATACAAGTGAGCTGCATTTATGCACTTTAATACATGTCGGAATACATGTTGCCAGAATAATATACTGTATGAACAGCAAGAGCACTTTCTATATATACTGTGTAAGATTAAAATCAACTAACTGAAAAAAGAAACAGTATATATGTTTTAATTAGAAATGTATACTGTACAGTATGATTCATGACAGCCTCATTCCTACCCTGCCAAGACTTTGGTCCCTCCTTTACCTTGAATTAACTTAAATGGGTATGAGAAAGTTATGATGTGTAACACAATAAGGTAAGATAGTAACTGGTGAACTATAAATACGGTATTTCACTTGCCTATCCCTTCTTTGCCACCTTTCATTACAAATTGTAATTATTTTCTTACTTCCAATGCTCAAAAGGTAGCTCACAAGCCAAATGTGGATCAAGGTATATTGGCACAGCCTTACAGCCCAGTATTTGGGATGCAGGCAAATGTTTGATAAAACAATCCTCTAATGTTTAATAAAATAAACAAAATTTATTCAGACAAAGCTCCAAACTAAAAGCCCGCAGTTCTTACAAAATTGCTAGACACCATTAAGACTCTCTTTTTCTCTGGCAATACACTGCAAGTCTTTTAAGCATAATGGGTAAACAGTTCCTGAAAAGTGTGATGAAAGTCCACATTTGCTGTTGAGTATTGCTACTTAGCATGTGTTAAGTCCTTCGGGCCTTTCTTTATGGAAATATTGCACAAAGTGCCCTGCTGACCGATTCAAAGGAATATGCTTCTAAAGAACAAATGTCCGGAATATTGTCTACACATTCTCCCTTTGGCTGTATGGGGTTTCCAGTTTTCCTTCAATATCTCCAAACTGAATTTATTATGTTATTAGGTAACTCTAAATTAGCCAGTGACCGTTCAAACATGAGTGTGTTCTCTACAATGGACTGTTGCCATTACCAAGGTTCGTTCCTTCCTGGTGCCAGGCAACAGTAACCTTGAACTGGATTAATTGGGTTTGAGAATGTCATTTGTTATATGTTCAAATTACAGATCAGTTTCAAAAACAAAAAGCTATGATATATTTTTAAAGTCTCTATATTTATAGCTTGAATGCGTAAACATATTAAAGAACAAATTATTGTTTATCATGCTTCTTGACATTAGCGCAATGGCAGAGCACAAAACTATTTTCAGTAATAGATATGACAACTGTCTGTTACATTAAAACCATTATACAGGCTCAACATCTCACATTTAAGGTGAATTACAGTTACATTGAAAGCTCCTCATCTGGTCACTGACAGTTTGCATTTTTTGCATGTCTGCTTGAGATTTTCTTCAGATAGTCTGGTATTCCTTCACAGCATAAACACAAGTATAGTAAGTTAATAGATTGACTGAAACTGGCATTGTCTGATTCTGTCTGGGAACGTACTGTTTTGGAATACCCCATCTAAGTTTAGTGGCTGCATTGTGTCTGATGCTGCTTGGATACCCTCTTGTTCTCTGTGATCCTGAATTGGTTCAGTAAATGATTTGAAACATGTCTAGCACAACACGTTCTATTTATTTATTTTTTACTTTTTTACTTAGCCTGGCCTGAGAAACCTAACATTCTACCTGCTCAGCATTTTTAGCTACACTCCACTCTGCCATAATAAATGCAACAGTCTCATCTGAAATAAAACATATTTATCTATAACAGAATTCTATCTTTAATCGTTAAGATTTTCTGCACTCTAAAAAAGGGGTATCTAGAAGAAAAAAAAATTAATGTCTGTGTATAATTGCACAATTTGCTGAACAGTTTGAAGACCTTGAGGATGCAGTTTAATACGTTGCCAGCATCAAATTAAAATTCAACATCATTACCTTGGTTTAAAACAATATTTTTCCCACTTGCATTCTAAAATGTACGCATAGTCCATTATATTAAATTCATGACTTAGTAGTGCAGTACAGAGGAGATAGTGTTGGCTTCAAAATAATTTATTTATTTATCTAACATCAGTCATTTAAAAAGAATCAGTTGAATCTGTGGGTTTCTTCAAGTACGCAAGCTGAGTGCCGTGCTTAGTGAAATATTTGTTGACTGAGGTATTTGAAAAGCGAGAGGTTTCTGAACTTTAATTGTATGCCTTTCGACATTTAGGGGAATACCTAAAGGAGAATCACACAAACATGGGGGATTTGTAAGCTCCAAAAAGAAGACACCTCAGTTAAGAAGTGAACTGGGGATTAGGTGCTGCAAGGGAATATCTTTACTAATATGCATGAATGAACCCTGTATTGCAACAAAAGTATTCAGAAAATGAATGAAAATTTTTCATCCATCCTAAATCTGCTTATGCATTAGCATGTTGTAAAGATCACTCGTTGACCATAAAACCTCCTACACAACACAGTAAAACGTTCAGTTCAGCATGTATAACAAAGAAGTACTCTATAATCTACAATCTTTATACAGTACAGGCCTAAAGTTTGGACACACCTCCTCATTCAATGTGTTTTCTTTATTTTCATGACTGAAGGCATCAAAACTATGAATGAACACATGTGGAGTTATGTACTTAACAAAAAAAGGTGAAATAACTGAAAACATGTTTTAAATTCTAGTTTCTTCAAAATAGCCACCCTTTGCTCTGATTACTGCTTTGCACACTCTTGGCATTCTCTCGATGAGCTTCAACAGGTAGTCACCTGAAATGGTTTTCACTTCACAGGTGTGCCTTATCAGGGTTATTTAGTGGAATTTCTTGCTTTATCAATGGGGTTGGGACCAGCAGTTATGTTGTGCAGAAGTCAGGTTAGTTGGACGATCATTTATTTTTCAACAGGACAATGACCCCAAACACACCTCCAGGCTGTGTAAGGGCTATTTTACCAAAAAGGAGAGTGATGGAGTGCTGTAAATGGTCATGAAAATAAAGAAAACACATTGAATGAGGAGGTGTGTCCAAACTTTTGGCCTGTACTGTATATAAAAGTCAATTTATGTGTGTATGTATGTATGCTCCAGCATCACTTCTGAACGGCTGGAGTGATTTTCATGAAACTTGGTACATATGTTTCTCATTGGTTGACTAAAAATTCTGTAGCATGAAATCAGTCCTAACCCACCCCTTTCTGGGTAGGATGGGGGGTGATCTTGCGGTCTTGTATAAATGTAATAATTACGCACGCCCCACTTTGCAGTTATTTATTTGTAAAAAATGTTTGGAATTATGCATGATTTTCGTTCCACTTCTCAAGTGTACACCACTTTGTATTGGTCTTTCACGTGGAATTCTAATGAAATTGATTCATGTTTGTGGCTGTAATGTGACAAAATGTGGAAAACTTCAAGGGGGCCGAATACTTTTGCAAGCCACTGTATATCTATACTAATAAACGGCAAAGCCCTCACTCACTGACTCACTGACTGACTGACTGACTGACTCATCACTAATTCTCCAACTTCACGTGTAGTTAGAAGG
This sequence comes from Polypterus bichir lapradei, assembly GCA_026402145.1. NCBI lineage: Eukaryota > Metazoa > Chordata > Cladistia > Polypteriformes > Polypteridae > Polypterus > Polypterus bichir. The sequence continues at coordinate 11,776,793 of JANRMT010062794.1, read as the reverse complement.
CTGAAATTTGGCAGGCTTATTCCTTACAGCTTCCTTACAAAAGTTGGGCAGGTTTCATTTCGAAATTCTACGCGTAATGGTCATAACTGGAAGTTGTTTTTCTCCATTTACTGTAATGGAGATGAGCTTGAAACCCGTGGGGGCGGAGTTTCGTGTGACATCATCACGCCTTCCACGTAATCACACAGTACGTAGAAAACCAGGAAGAGGCCCAAAAAGCGCTGAAGAAAACATGCATTATATAATTGAGAAGGCAGTGAAACAATAAGAAGCGAGCGAGTGACATATACAACCATATTCATGAGTTCTGCTACTTCGGAAACAAAGCACGATGTAAACCTAAAGTTTAAATTAAGTTCATAGACAGGCTGCCGCTGGCGTTTGTAATTTAGTGCCTGCCCATATAAGGCCGTCCATCAGCGGCAATCCAATAGCAAACTGCCACGGGTAAATATTCACGGGTGAAGGACTGTGCTTATGCAGAGGAAGATGACATGGTCAGGGTGGTGTTTGGCACAAACTCAGTGAAACTGCGAGAGAAAGTTTTAAGTGCCGGGACTTCGAGCCATGGACATAGCACGACATGGCACCAGCACAACTGGGAAACTTCGATGCATGTACACCGAGCGGCTCACGTGAACTGACGCAGTGCACAGACAAAAAACAACAGTTCCAAAGAGCGCTGAACAAAAACCGAATTACACAATTGAAAAGGCAGCAAAAAAATATGAAGCGTCTGATACATACAAG
>JANRMT010062794.1:11750334-11760946 GCA_026402145.1 Polypterus bichir lapradei | reverse complement strand
ACTCACTCACTCACTCACTCACTCACTCACTCACTCACTCACTCACTGACTGACTGACTCATCACTAATTCTCCAACTTCCCGTGTAGGTAGAAGGCTGAAATTTGGCAGGCTTATTCCTTACAGCTTCCTTACAAAAGTTGGGCAGGTTTCATTTCGAAATTCTACGCATAATGGTCATAACTGGAAGCTGTTTTTCTCCATTTACTGTAGTGGAGTTCAGATGGAGGGGCGGAGTTCGTATGACATCATCACGCCTCTCACGTAATCACGCATTACGTAGAGAGCCAGGAAGAGCTACAAAACGCGCTTTAGAAAACATGCATTATATAATTAAGAAGGCAGCGAAACAATTAGAAGCGAGCGAGTGACATATAAAACCACATTCAGCAGCTCACGTGAACTGACGCAGTGCGCAGACAAAAAGTAACAGTTCCAAACAGTGCTGAACAAAAACTGAATTACACTGCTACGCTCAAATAGATAAACCACACGCTGTGGCGCGATACTAAAGCATTCGACTGTAGCGCCGAGGTTCGATTCCCGAGAGGGGATGCACTAAGTATGTACGCGCGCTTCTCGATTTATTTTAACCTCGCATCCCCTTAGTTTGAGACGTATGAAAACGCATGCGGTTAACGCAGAAAGACAGATCACCTATTCACCTATTGAAGCTTCATGAATAATGAATACTTTATTCGCGATCAATGATTGTTTTGGTAAAGCCATACTCAGTGTATTCATTAGATGAATGGTAAAAAAGTAAGAGCGAGGGGACTGTAACTTACTGAAGCACACAAGCAAAACCACAATAGCACGCGGGCTCGATGTACTGACTTGCGCGATCACATTCCAAAAAATATTTCTTTTCAAGTTCTATTTAGTCCATATGAGTCAAACTCAAGGCCCACGGGCCACATCCGGCCCGGCGTGTAATTATATCCGGCCCGCGAGATCATTTTATATACTGTATTATTGTTATTAATGGCCCGGGTATATGAAGCGCTGGTAACACAATAAACTACAGATCCCATAATGCAGCGCTTCAGCTGCCTTGCCGAACACTTAACACGTCAATCAAGTCTAGCTTATGATACTGTAAATTATTGCGAAGCTAGCCCACACGATGCCGAAGAGAAAAGTTGATTCTGAAAATAGAGCCTTTAAAAACCGATGGGAGGCCGAGTATATGTTTACTGACATTGCCGGTAAACCCGTGTGTCTCATTTGTGGAACGTGTGTACAAAAACTGGGGTCTCCTTCCCAGCAAAAGTCGAGCAGCCGGCGCGCTTCTGCCTTACATCAAAGTGAGCACTTTTAATTTTTTTCATCCTCCCCCTGAGCTATAGCCCAGAAAATTGCAAACACGGGACCCCTTTTCTACACCACGGCAAAATAATATTTAGGCGATTCACACTTTCTTTTGCACGTATACGATTATAAAGTCCTCAGCTCGGATTATTAAGACACGCACACGAGTGAAGGACTGACAGTGCCATCACAGCCGATTAATGGCAGAGACGTCTCACCAGTCTACACAAGACCCACCGCGACTGTCCCCAAAAGGCGATCATAACGTCACCGAACACATCTCTCTATACTATATAAAAGAAAAATGCAACTTTCCTTTCTTTACACCTTTGTTCATTTTATCCCAAACCAAAGCCTTTCTCTCTTAACACTACAGAGGACACAAAACAATTTTTCTTTAATTACTGGTAATACCGGTGAGTCACATTACCAGAGGCAGAAATTTGAACGTTCACATAGAAAATGTAATTTCTATACCACAGCCGTCGTGTAGCGCCTTTCAAAAGGGATCAACTACCGAGAGATGATCCATATACATTTTAGCTGCTGTTAGTACAACTTACCTCTTCTGTTATACCGTCTTTTAAAATGTAGTTTACCCGCAACCACTCGAGTAGTGCTCAATGTACCTGTACTTCTTAAAACGTTAATGTTTTACTGTTTAATAACTAATAGACTATATTTTATTATTTTTCCCTTGCACTCAGTGACCAAAGCTATACACACACATATAGACACATACATATATATACACATATATATACCTGTGTGTATGTTTGTATGTATGTGTATATATATATATATACACACACACCTATCTACATTTTATATATATATATATATATATATATATATATATATATACACACACACACATATATATAATTTGTGTGTGTGTATGTATGTGTGTGTGTGTATGTATGATGTAGATAGAGATATATATATATATATATATATATGTAGATATCTAATGTATATACATATGTATATATTTATATAGATATGAAGATATATATATATATATATATATATATATATAGACTCAAAACCATTATGACGGCAGCAATCCAAGCTGTGAGAAAACAGTAAAAAGGAGGCGTGTCAGATGTCGTGGTACATTTTCTAATGCAGCTAGACGAAAACAACTTTGTGACGCTGCCGCCAAATACACAAAACAATTACTTTCACAATCATGTTACATTATTTTTCAAATGTTTCCTTTTCTTTTTCATAACTTCTTTAACACACGACATCGCTGCGAAGTGCAGTTATTTTGCTATATATATATATATCACAGCGACACTCATAACAGTGACAAAACAATTACATTGACAATCATGTTACGTTATTTTCAAAATGTTTCCTTTTGTTTCTCTTTCCTTCTTTGACACACTACTTCTCTGCTGCCAAGCGCAGTTATTTTGCTATATATATATAGATATAGATATAGATATAGATATAGATATATATATATATATAGATATATATATAGATATAGATATATATATATAGATATAGATATGTGTATATATGTATATATATTTATATGTATATGTATATATATGTATATATATATATGATGTGTATATATATGTTTATATATGTGTGTGTGTGTGAGTGTATATATATATGCCAGCAACACTCATGACAATGACAAAACAATTATATTGTCAATCATGTTACGTTATTATTAAAATATTTCCTTTTCTTTTTCATAACTTCTTTAACACACTACTTCTCCGCTGCGAAGCGCGGGTATTCTGCTAGTATATATATATATATATAGAGAGAGAGAGAGAGAGAGATATGACAACAACACTCATATCAATGACAAAACAATTACATTAACAATTATGTTACGTTATTTTTAAAATATTTCCTTTTCTTTTTCATAACTTCTTTAACACACTACTTCTCCTCTGCGAAGCGCGGGTATTCTGCTAGTAATTTATAATACAATAATGCTTAAAGTCAAAACGCAGATGGAAGAACCTTCATGTTATTCATCCTTTCATCATTTTTTCTTCAGTGTTCTTGTTCCTCTTTCAAGTGATCTGGAAAAGTGATCTGGAGATAAAGTTTAATGCATATGTTTGAAGTTATCTTCTATAAATACATATTTATTTGACATTAAATACATTAAAATAAGTCAAGGGGAAGCAAAGGTGCGTATTGTTTGTATTATTTGACAGTTACTGTATAGCATGCATATATATATAAAAAATTATTATAATTGGAAAATACTTTGATTTCAAAATTTTTGGATTATACTATATGTGGTGGGTGGTATGATGCTCCAATGGTGTGTCTTGCTACTTCACAGCTCCAATGTAGTGGGGTCTTCACCCAATATAAACATTGCCTGTGTTCATGTTATCTTTTAGCATGGGAAAGGTGCTATATAAATTAACTACTATTAGCTCATTTGGAAAACCCAGGTTGGCACAGTTTGGGATACTGTGAGAGTATGTCCTGTGATGGATTGAGATCCCATACTTGGTTGCTTTGCACTTTACATCCAGTGCTGCCTTGATAGGTGCCAGAACCCCATTTGTTATATCTTAGCCAGGTTTCTTCCCGTTCCTGGGGTTCAAAGCCTTGTTTTATGTCTCTTTTGTTCAATTGTGAGTCATTGAGGTATGTTAATGTTGATTTTGTTTATGTCTGCTTTGTTTTCTGTGCCTGTGCTATGTTCCTTGTGTTTTGTGGGTGGTCCCCAAAGGAGCATGGCCACCTTCCAATCACCGACAATCACCTCAAAAGATTTCTCCATAAACCTCAAGCCAGTTTGGTAACTTCACAGGGTTTTTAAACAGGTTCTTGATACTTAGCCATCTCTGTTTATGTACCCTCTTACTCCTGTTTTCCATTGTATTTCTTATTGGGATTGGATTGGATTACCTATTTTATTGTCTTTTGTGTTTATGGCCTGCCCTACTAATGATGGGAACATACTGTTTGGTTTCTGTATTCTACCCAATGCCACTGGGATCAGCTCTTGGACCGTGCAAATATGAAATTGAATGGACCAAAGATTTTACTCCCACTATGCAATGGCAGTCATATTTGACAATACCTCTGTTCTGGCAATAATACTGTTTCTTTCTGAAATGATTCAATTTTTAAATCTTTTTGATATATACATGATCAAAATACAAACATGTATTATGTACCACTTAAGCTGCCAATGATGTCATTAAAAGACAAACTTCAGACCACAGTAATACTTGGCTGCCAGCCCAGTAGTTTACTACAAATCAAACATCAAATCATTTGGTTGTTCTCCTTATTGTTTAGGTGTCCTCAGAATTAATTTCCACTGGTGTAATGTTGATACTTTGCTATAAAATAATGCATCAAAGGCATTCATCATCAAATGATGTCCTAACATATGTTGCCTGAAGCTTAGAAGACTGACAGCTATTTCACATTTCACTCTGTTTAAAGCCTCACTTGATACGCAGTACAAACAAAGAGTAAAAGCAAGGGATGGTTGGACAGATTCAGAGAGAGGTTCATTTAACATTCATTTAAAAGTCAGGTCATTCAGAAGCTGCAGCTTCATTATTTGTCTCAGCTACTTTGCCCTTGCCTTAGTAGATGCGTCACTTTCGTTGTCATTTCTGCTACCATATACAGAACAATGAAGCTTTTGCTCCAACTGAACATTATAGTGCCTTGTTCCCTGAAATTCTGTATGAAGGAGATAGGGCACATAACTGAACACATTAACATAAAATTGAAAATGTATCCTTAGTTAAAAAAAAATTACAAAAACATGATATACGAGTACACCAATACAGTCATTTAAAAAAACAACAAAAAAGAATATTATAAAAGAGATTATATTTAAACCAGGGATGAGATCCTGGCTAAAACACTGCAATTTGTATCTATGACTAAGGAGTGCTTACTCTTGCTTATTCTTTCTAAGTATATTCTTTTTTGGAGCTTACCTTAGTCTCATCACAATGCTGCATGAATTTTGATATTGCTTAGCACCATATAGTACATGTCTTATTTTCTTCATTTTTTTCATTGCTTTTGCTAACATTGTTCACAAGTTTTCAGACATGCCCTTTAAACTTTCCCATTAAGCTGAGTAAGACTTCAGCAGTTTAATTTTAAGAAAGCTGGGCAGACAAATGGCTTGCTCTGTGTGAGCACTAAACTTATCATTTTGCCTATGAGCTACTCACCCTGGGTGAAATGTCGGCCTGAAGTTAGTGTCCTTGTTTATTTTTAGACCCTTTGCATTTACTATTTGGGACTTTATTTTGTATCCATAAAATGACACAGAAAGTTAATGCACCTGTCTCTTCTTAAAGTGGATCAAACTCGGTGCTGCTGTGCTCTGCACCAGCAAGTCTCCAGTTAGACATTATTAGAATTCTCTTTTCTTTTCACCATACCTAGCACAGTTCATTGCCAGTTCATGTGGCAAGTGGTAGGCAACCTTTCAATTACTGTAATTAATCCACATTTACATTTCAAGTAAACTTAATTTTTTTGCAAAATTTCAAAATATGATTGGTAATTATACTGTTTTATTAATCAAAACATGCTCAAAAAGTACAGACTGCACAGAAATGAGTGAAAAATGTAAGAAAAGTTTTGCAATAAAATGTGAAAGAAAAAATGTTCACAGCATAGCATTTTGAAACCTGTATAATCCAGCTCAAGGCTGGTGGGCATGCAGCCAATCCAGGCATTGTGGCAAAGGAGCCACATACCCTGGGTCACTCATGCAAACAGCCACATTCACACTCACATGGGGGGGTTAATTTAGAACTGCCATTTCTGTCCTTTCATTTCCTAACCCACTTATTCATGAACAAGATTGCAGGGAGTGTTGGGGCTTCTCCCAGCTAACACAGTGCACAAGGCACAAACCCTGGACAGGGCACCAAACCATTGCTGGGCAAACACACACACACCAACCTCAGAATAGGGCCAGTTTAGCATTGCCAATGTTCCTAAACTGCACTTTGGACTGTCGGAGGAAAACGGAGCACACGGAGAAAACCCACACAGGCATGGGGAGGACATGCAAACAAGGACCTGGGACACGAATCTAGGCCTCTTTACTGGGAGGCATCAGTGCTATCACTGTGCCACCCTAGCTAGAATTGCCAATCAATCTAATTCCCCATTACACTATTTTCATGATCTTATGAGCTTGAAATCTCAGCCCTATTAAGAATATACCAATTATATTTTTCCTAATTATTGAAGCGTAGAATTTCATGCTTATTTATACTAGTAGTCTAACAAGAGTACTGTAGAACTGTGCCTCTGAAAAGCTATTTTTCCTATGCTTTGCAGGCCAAGCATAATGTTGTAAACTCTGGGAATTTTCCCACAGTGATTTACTATATAATAGACTTGCTGAATTTCAGAAGAGCGTTAAACATATTTTTGTAAGAAAATGAATTGATAAAGGACGTGCCGCACCATCTCTCCTTCATAAATTCAGATTCTTTCCTCTTAAACGAACGTGAGACAGAAACACTTGCTACACTTAAAGTATATTCAAGATACAGCGCATAAATCTTCAGCAAATGCATTGCCAAACAGATTTCTCTACAGAATGTTTAAATGCCCCTAGAGCTCTGATTACTTCCAAAGGATGTGGTTTCCTTTTTCCATTACTTTTTCATATTGATTTAAGTGCTATTGACAAACGTTACAATGCCGAAACGCTGCCTGTCATCTCTCAGTTCTGATGGATATGGTCTCAGTTTTTGATGGTTGCAGTGCCAGCTGAATTAATGTGCACCTACATGTGAAAGTGCATGCAGTTTTGACTATGGTGTGTGAGAGTGGTAACGCCAACTCCATTACACTTTCCACCATCAACTGCTCTTTCTCCCTTTTTGCTTGTATAGCTTTAAGAAAGCAATAAGAAAGAATGTCTTTGTTTGCCATTAAATGATCAAGAAAAGACAAAGCATGATATTAGTGATTAAACAAAAGCCTCTTCAGTGTCAGATTAGGGAAATTCCTATCTCTGTGATACAAGATAGGAAAGCCAGTAAGGAAATTGTTCTGTAATGTAGTTTCAGATTTCAGTCAATAGAATTTGATAAGAAGATTAATTAGAACAATTTGTTTCTTCAATGCCTGCCTCCCAGCCTAGGCAGTTTTTCAAAGTTTTTCTTAATGTACAAAAAATAGCCAAGCTCAGTGGAATCGAAAACATTCATATCTTCTACTTCCATTAGGGAATGTAAAGTGTATTGAAGAAAATAAAACTGGTAAAATGACATTTCTGCTGCAAGATGCACAGGCTACAGATAAAGCAAATTTAGGTGCATGTCTAAGCAATCAGTCCCATCCTTTTGTAAACATTTTTTCATGACAGGGTAATGATGAGTGAACTCCAGGGCTTTGAGTATCTGGCACAAAGCATTGACCAGTCATCGATAGATTTCCAGCCCATTACAAGGCATATGTGAAGTGTATCCAGACAACCTCTAATCATTCTGAGTCCATTCAATTATTTATTGTCTCCAGAAGTCAAAACCTATCCCAGTAGGCATAAGCATAAGGCAGGAACCAATTGTAGAAGGGACATTCATGCTCATAATCACATCTGCTTTCATCTGGCCAGCTTAGAGTCCTTGTTTAACCTAACTAAAATAGTGCCTATGTGATGCTGGAAGAATGTAGGGTGCCCAGTTTGAATTTGTGCATGAAAATAGTGGTGGGAAACTAGGTGGCAGATAACACTGAATGGAACTTAGACAGCATGAAAGCTTGGGCAAATATGTGGCGGATTAAAATTAATGTAAATAAAAGTAAGGTATGATAGAAATGATGGATTTAAATTGGGAGGTCTGAAATTTGAAGGTATTCTTTATGAGAAGGATTTAGGAGTCACCACCTACATCAATACAATGTACAGAAGCGATGAAGAAGGTTAATAGCATGTTAATCTATATAGATACATGATATGTGGAGTACGAGTCATGGGAGATTATGCTTTAGTTATGGCTTTGGTCTTTATATTACAAAAAAGACATAGTGGCACTGGAGAAAGTGCAAAGAACTATGTCTAGGCAGATTTCGGGACTGAGAGGTATTAACTATGTAGAGAAACTCAAGGAGTTGAAACATTTACAGTTTAAGCAAATGAAGATTAAGAAGTCACATGAACAGAGTGTTTAAAATTATAAAGTAAATGTACAGTGGATCGCAGTTGTTACTTCAAAATTCTTTAATAAAGAAGATTTCACACAAATGTCAGAAAGAGTTCCTTCATGCAAAGAACTATAAACATATGGAGTAAATTATTGAGTAGTGTGGTAGAGAGTAGCTTTAGGAGCCTTCAGATCTCAGTTTCATGTTATTTGGGGGAATTTAGGTGAATAGGATAGACAAGCTTTTGGTGGTGAATGGCCTGTTCTTGCCACAGTTTTATGATAGGCTGGCAGCCAGTTCAAAGATAGTCACACAGTTTTGCATAAATTGGATCTAGTTCCCACCCCTACCACCTTAAAATTGGATTAAGTGCATAAAGAAAATGTAGAAATGGATGGCAGGATGGGCTTTTATGTTGCTTTATATTAATATTTTTTAAAGTTTTTCTTAAATCTAATCTAAATGTAATTCTAAAATCCACTTACTCAAATGCAGTGTTCTTACCAATGGGAACAAGCCCTGGTAGATCACATGTTACAAACATGCACACACACACTTACACTACAAAATGACCAATTACATTTACCTGTTCATCTTTGGGGATGTGGGAAGACAACCCGAGTACCTGGAGGAAAACTTCAGACAACATCAAGGCATAAGATTACAACCAAGCATGCTGAATCAGTGAGGCAGTATCAAACACTGTGGCAATCTGCCCATAGTACAGTATAATGTTATGTATCCATATTTATCCTAACATTGTACAATGTTGAACTCAATGTCACTGTGCTTGAAGCAGAAGTAAGAGCAATGCAATTGTGTGTCTCAATGCACTGCTAAAACTATTAACTATACGGTGTGCAGAGTTGACAACTCTACAGGGATCAACATTGATTTCCTGTTGACTATAAAAAAAATTATTGTAATGAAACTAGAATTAATAAAATGAAATAAAAATGGAAAGATGAGCCTAGGGATGTGTGTATTTACAGGGGCTATAAAGATATCCATGAGTACACAGAAAGAAAATCTTTGTGAAAGGTCTCAGTACAGGAAATGTTGGCAAACCTGGTGTAGTTCAGCAGCTGTAGCTTTACGAATAAATCTACAAAACATTATTTTAGCTAATAGTGAGTGGGCCTCCTAGGGGCTGACATTCTTAAAAAATTGCTTCAAAAAGATATGCTGTAGATGTACATGATTCCTAGGGCAAAGCTTTTTAGATAAAATACTTCAAAGGAGGTGGAATGCAAGGATTAACTTTTATCAAAATCCACCAGGGGGCAGAACAACATAGAGGCAGAAGGCATTTCTAGGGAGTGTGTTGTTTTTGTAAGGTAGTCAAACCTTTCTTAACAAGAGCACAAGATACTGAATATTCTACTTTAAGCAACAGACCCACATTTTACTATATAATTATACTTAAAAGTAACAAAAAAATTCTGATTCTATTTGTGGTTTTATTTTACATGGGCTTTCACTAGCTTTTCTCCTGCGTTACAAGGTCTACCAGTAAGTTCACATAACATTCCTCCCACTGTCTGATATCACCCTTTTGTCAGCCTTTGTTCTCTTGGATAACATCCAGGTCTGCCTCCTCCTTTCCAGTTAAGACTTTTCCACCTTTCTTGGAAGCTTGGATTCTCTTTCCTACTTTCTATTTCTGCAGTGCCTTGTGCATCAGTTATCCTTTCAAGTAAAATATCAAGCATTTCAGGTGACGTGAATAAACTGTTGTTATATAATAAACGTGGTCTACCAAAGGGTCTGCTAGTGGCAGCACACATTATCTAGTGATACCTTGTTGACTGTATTTGCCATCCCACTTGGTCCCTCTGCTCTTATAAAGTATTGAGTTCCAGATGTATGAAGCTCTTGCTTCACACAACATGTAGGACTTGGTACCGAATCATGCCCATTTGGATGAAATGTACTTTGTCCATTACAATCTCCCCTTGTAACCCATGAGATTTTTGTCAGTACTTATGTCACATTTGGGAACATACACCTTCTGCATAATTTTAATGATTGCCTGATAGACATCCCACACTTAGTACAGTTTTGATGCTAGGCTTCATCATATGTGAATTTCCCCTTGGGATTAATAAAGTATCTATCTATCTATCTATCTATCTATCTATCTATCTATCTATCTATCT
>JANRMT010062794.1:11729591-11750324 GCA_026402145.1 Polypterus bichir lapradei | reverse complement strand
TCTATCTATCTATCTATCTATCTATCTATCTATCTATCTATCTATCTATCTATCTAGTCATCATTATTAGTGAAATGCTACTATTTCATAATGAGTGAAAAAGGACAGTCATAAGTTTGCTGAAAATGGGTGTCTGCAACAAACTGGTTTGTGGACCAGTACCATCTCTGGACTTGTTCATCCACTATGCCCTGCAGTATCAGGAGACTGAAAAATACCAAAATGCTGCCAGCAACTGTGACAAACAAATGGTTTACTGTGACTTTTCCGACACTGCTGAGCGTAGTGGTTTGGTTTAACAACTATTTTCTCCACCAACTATCATTGACAAATCGTACCTAGGTCAGATAATCATGATCAACAGACATCTTACCTATAAATTGGCACTGAGGATGTGCAGGATTGTCAGCAGCAGTATGAACTTGACTTTAAACACAAACATCACTGACACTTGGCAGATCAGAATCTATTGAACAGGTGTCAGTTTCACTGTCTGTGCCAATGTCTGATAAACAATTCACATTGCTGTCATTATTGCTCGATTTGAACAATGGCTCAGTTTTGTTCTAAAACTGGCTTTAAGGCTTTTTGTATGCCATTTTGCTTTTGGTAGAATGCTCTTTCCCACTCATGATAATAGAAGGGTTACCATAACGTGGCAGAATGCATAGAAATATTTGTGATTAATTACACGTTAGTGCATTCTCTAGATGGCAGCAGAATGCTGTCCCAAGAATGATTTAGGTTTAACACTTAAAAGTGGATCATTACATATCACCCCGCATTTGACAAGTTATGCTTGGAGTTAACACGAAGGAGGTTAACATGTATAAACAGTGCACAATGGCCTCCCATGGTCATACCTTTGTAGCGGTCCGGTGCTGCTAAGATTCACACTGTCAAGCTGACGGTGATTTATTTATTTTTTATAGAGGATCCCAGGTATGCCCCCAGCCTTGGCCCGCCCGCACACACTCACAAACAAAGACAAAATAAAGCACGCTGGGAACTAAGGACAATTAAAAATATAATGAAATTAAATAATATAAATGGAAACAATAATACCACCCCTGTACTCCTACGGTGATATTACATTAAACATATAAACACAAGCACCACACAGCAAAGTCCATGGAATACAAAACCGGATGTAATGAGAGATGACGAGAGTAAGTCCAGAGATCTGTATGTTGAAAGGGAAGGAAAAAAACAGTCCTACTGGTATACACTGTAAGGGTGAAGATGGATGGATGGTTCAGGAGCGCTCCTTTTCTTGCGGGAAAGCCAATGAATCCAAAATCAGCCCTCAGCACACAGGTAGACAGACAATCCAGACCCCAACAACAAATGCAATCCAGGACACAGTGATTAAATATGACTTATTTAACAGAAGGCAGTCCGACATTTAAACGACACACAAAATACAACAAAAAAACCCTTTTTTAACTCTTGGCCACCTGCCCGCCTTTTAAACTCCTTTGACCACCTTTGATAATAGCTACACCTTTAGCTGCTTCCCTTTTTCATTGTGTTCCAATAGGATTAGAACTTCCTTTATCAGCCTTTTTTATTTTCTATTGTTTTCTTCTATTTAAAATATCCTTTATTAGGAAGTAGTTTTGGTTGTATATGGAACATATTGGAATTACAAACATAATGCATTGTATCAGTTCGTGACAAACACCTTGGAATGATTATGTTGAGAATGACACCCTTGAATGAGTGTGTCATGAGTGATGTTGTAGATATTTTGGACTGAAGTTATATTGTGTTGAATTTATTTCAGTTTGATAAGACTTTTCTGCACTTACCATATATACTCGTGGATAAGTTCTCCCGCGGATAAGTTGAGACTTGATTTTACTGTATAATTTCTGGTATTTTATAATGTCGATTGTATAAGTCGAATGCGGAAAACTCACACTAATCAAGAAGATCCAAGAGATTATGATATGCTAACGCCCACCTGAAAGAGTAACCACAGAGCACACTGACTTTTTTCCTATGTGGGTACGGCAATGTGCTGTATCAGCATGTGCTCGTAAACTATCTCTATCTCTCTCACTGATTTGTGTTTTTTATATCTCACACCCTCATACACCTTTATTGTAAGAGCATCCCTTATCAACAATGGAGCGTTCAATCAGAAGAAAATATGAAGTTGGTTTTAAATTAAACATAGTTAAAGTAGCGAAGGAAATGGGTAACTGCGCTGCTGCAACATAATTCGATGCATCTGAGAAACTAATGCGAGATTAGAAGAGGCAAGGAAATGTAAAAAAAAAAAAAATTAAGTGTCGCATTTTTGAATGGGTGTATAAGTTGGGGTCTGATTTTATGATTGATTTTTTGGGTTTCAAGACCCGACTTATACGTGAGTATATACGGTACATTTAAGCGCTACACCAATATGGACTGGACAGCTAGTGATTAATACAGTTGTGTTATTTTTAACAGAGTTTAAGTGAACCCACACTAGGCAGTAAACACAGTGTGACACAAAATCGCAAAAAAACTTCCCTTTAGACTTTTCAGTTAATTCCAACAGCCTCTATTGTATACATTATATCACTTTACTGTACCTGTAGATAACACCATTACAATGCACTGTACAACTGACAATCAATTGTGACTTACTGAGGATCATACTGGAAGTTCGAATTGCAGATCAGATTGGTAACTCCTGCTAGGGTACACTGCTCACCAGAGATTTTGCTGAGTTCAAGTCAAGAAACCACAAGTGTTTCTCTGCTGTCTCACTCCAAGGCTGCAACACAACCTCTGCTTCAGTGTCTTGAATTTTGGAGGTACAGTACGCGTCTCCATTTTGTGCAGACTTTTCCATCTCAACTTTGCTAGAGTAACTGGGCCACAGGCCATTCCAGAAAATCTAAAACCACTGTAAGGTACATGACTTCATCACAAGAGCACCAATCACCCATTCGTTATTTTCATACCTGTCTAATCAACTTCATAGTTGGTGGCATCAGGTACAAGAAAATCAGTGCTGAATGAGAATATGCACCATTATTGAGCACACTGACCAACATACCAAGGGCAATGCCAGGTTGACAAAAACCTAATATATACACCACTGAGATGTGGAAGGAAACTGGAGTGCCCAGAGTAAAAAAGAATATACAGGCATGGGAAGAACAATCATACTGCAAACATTTCAAACCAAATGCCTTGAGGAAGTTCCCTGTTTTTTTTTTTCTTTTATTACATATAATAGCATAATGGATGCTTAATGAGGCATCTTTTGGGATTCACTATTGGAATCATTTTCAAGCTGAAGCAGCTCTCCAGATATTTTTCCTAATTTGAACATCATTGTTGAATCTAGGATCAGTAAGAGTAGTTTGCAGAGCAAGACTATTCCCCTTTGGAAGCCCCATAATGGAAATGTTTTGCAGCAGCATGGAAGTGCTTTGCTGCTTATCACTTCTCAGGGGTGAGCATTTAGCAGGTAGGGACAGAAAGCACTGTCGCTCAGGGGTTTGAAGATAAATGGCATTTGATTTGGAATCATTCATTTTCCGTGTCAGCCTGGTGATCTGTCACCGAGATGCTGCTGAATTTTAATAAAGCAGAGGTTGTCCTCTGTTATAAATCTGTGCCTCCATCTTCTGCACCAGTCCTGAGAGATGCAGCAAGGGAGGGAGAGAGTTTCAAAAGAGGACTGACACAAATGTGTTTGCAATTTTCTAGGCACAAAGCCTATGACTAACAAAAAGAAAGTGCCTTATGTGTAAAGGTGCCTCAGCTATCGAGGGGGAGGCATCTACTGTCAGTCTAACATTCAACAAAGGTGTGCTGTATTTTTCTGCATGTCAATCATTTTTTTATTTTGTATTATATCTTAGACAGTAGGAAAATAGCATTTTCGTCAAGATGCTAATTTATGTAGAATAAACTTCTTTTTAGTTCAGATATCTCTATATACTGTAGCAAGCTGTATGCACTGATTATAGCTGCCTATAGATTTACAGTTTTCCATGATATTTATCATATTTTCTTGTTCCTGTGGGATAAAGTATGCTTAATGTAGATTAGCCCTTGGATGACACTTATCTGATACACTTTAAATCCCTGTAATTATAACTCAAAATACACATGTACAGTGATTTTGTCATATATGCAGAGAACATAGGTGGCACAGAGGTGCAATTGTTGGGTCTATAGTTCCAAGAACCCAGAGGGAATTTTAGTGGCTATGTGGGCAGTTCCCGAAGACATGGATGTCTGGTAACACGGCATATTAAATTATTAACACGTGTGTGAAGATGTCAGTATCTTATCTAAGAATAGTTCCTGCTTCATTCCAAGACTGTAAAGTTTTACTGTCTTTATTAATTGAGTGGGTGCTGTGTGTCAGGTTGAACCCACTCATCCAGCTTCATGGTTGCAAGGATTCTAACTGCTTCACAGCTCCTGTTATCATTACCCAGCGTATACGTACTGTAGATTTATTTGCCAAAATGATACAGTAGTTTAATTATATGAGGGAAGGGCCAGAAGTTTGAAGAATTTCAGTGAAATAACTGCAAAAGAATGTTTTTCTCTGTTGAGCTTAGCTCCACTTATTAGCACCTCTGAAAATAGTCACCACCTGTGTCAATGCATTTCTTCATGAGATGAATCCATTTTTCTTTACACTGTTGAAAATCTTTTTTTTTTTTAAGTTCTTGAGCTCTTGTTTGACTATTTTGATGACCTCTTCTCAGTCCTGAAACTGCTTCCCATGCAGTGGTTGCTTGATTTTTGGAAACAGTCAGAAATCACAAGACACAAGGTCTGGGAAGTAAAGAGGAACCTCAACCAGGTTGATGCCAGAGTCTTTGATGAATTCCAGCATTTTCTCCAATTGGTTGCGCTGGCGAATTGTTGTGGTGGAGCACAAAGAAAAATTAGATGTGATTTGGGGTGACTTCTCTATAGGTGCCTGAAAACTGAGTTCAAGCATGCTTACATGTAGGCATATGATGTCAATGTTTGCCCATCAAACTCAAATGGAATCCCTTCCACAAGGCCATCATGGTGGAAAAAGATGGTGAACATGGCTTTCATTGTTAACTTCACCTGTTGAGCTTAGACAAGAGGCACCTGGCCTTTTCTACACAATCTGACTATTGCTTGGTCTCAAGGTCCATTTTGAAGAACCAAGCTTAACTCCAGTCACCAGTTTTTTGAACTTTGTCGATTTTCTATCAGCAAAATCCATAAGAAACTTCTGGCACTATTTGACTTCATATCCCTTTTCTTGAACACTAAGGATTCAAGGCATCCATCTGGCAGACTTTTTATGTAATCAAACAGCTCATGAAAATGGAAGAAATTCCTTTTAAAGAATGGAACTTGCAAGGAAAACAATGACATTGGGTAGAACTTTTAGGCCTCCCCTCGTATCAACACAAAGATGTACTACTTGGATCAATGAAGGGTGAGTAGAAGTGATCAAATACTCTTTAGGAGACTTAGCTATAACTTTGTCATACTCTGACTCTAAATTGTGTCCCATTGCTTAGCAACAGTCTCTTACATGTGCTTCCCTGTTACTAAGTTTAAGCTATATTTAGGTAATATGTATATCACGTAGTCTTGATGCTGTCTAGCAAAATTTTTTTTTTGGTAGTTATTTTTATTTTATAAGGGCAGGGTAGATCTGCACCTCTAAATTTTTCCTAAAGTTTAATTCTTGGTCTCTGGAGCTTGCATATTTTCCCTGTGTCTGTATGTTGTTTTTTTTAAATGTACTCTGATTTTCTTACTTGTGCCAAAGGCATGCAGGGTAGGTGGCATTGAGTATCTTGTCTGGTTTAGTATGTGAGTGTTTAGTATGTTTAGTATGGGTGAGTGTGCCCTGTGCTGAACTGGCTCACTGTGAACCTGAATTGGACTAAAGGGGTTAAGTACATCAATTGGTGAATGTTCAACTACATTTTCTGAACTGTCCTTAAAATTAATACATTTCTTTGATTTCAGACTCTTGTTTAACGTAATAAAATATACGCCTTGAAATTAATATAACCACTGCATACTCATCTGAAGGCTCAGCTTATTGTTAAAGATGGAAAACCACACACCAATAAGGTGTCGAATGAAATAAAATAAGTAACGTGCAGTATATACTGTACATTCATCTCTAAATTCACTTAATCCAGTTTAAGATCAATGGGAGTTTATCCCAGAAACATCAGGGTCAAGACAGGAACTAACTCTGAGCATAAGCACTTGTATAATGTTGCTACCCACTCACCTCCTGAACCCATTTTTTCCAGTTCAGGGATTTGGAGGCCAAAGTCTACCTTGCCAGCAATGAGTCTTGGAGTGGAAGCAAGTACATTGCCAACGACATTTAGAGTCATCATTTAATCCATCCTGCATGTGTTTGAAATGTGGACAGAGAACTAGAGTAACTCATGCAGATAGTGCCTGTGCAAGGAACTCTTGAGGCTTGTACCATTCTGTCACAAGACACTTTCCTAATAAACCAGGCTTCCTTAATGTTGCTTACTGTAAAGAGCCAGATATCACCTGAGCGAGACTATTGAAAAGCAGGGGGACATCATGGAAAAACATAGCATAACAATAAAAAAATTCTTATGTCTAAAGACAAAATCCTTCACACTGCGAAATAGCAAACACTTACAGGCCAGTAGACACAGCAATATCTTTCTCGCCATATTGACAATGGCCATGAGCTTAAGACTTGACGTCTGTAAAAAATAATCCATCCTCCTAGTCAGATGCTAATGAATAATTCAGGTGTACAAAAAGCACAAAAAAGTGCATGACTAGGTGTCTGCTGAATTACATGAACAGGGAGAAATCTTCTCTAATACAAAAAATGTAATGCAGCAGCAAATGAGGAATCACTGCTCAGCAATGAAGAAGTGAATTTAATCAAATATTAAATTTAATTGCGGTGAACTCCTTCTGTGCATGAAAGTTATAGCAGGGGCATCTTACCTGAAAATGAAAGTGAATGAATGGTATTTTAGCCACTCATAAAATTTAATGGTGCTGCATCCTGTCTGAGTTTAAAACCTGAATGGGGATTCACAACCCCAAAGTGGATCATGTCAGCTACTTTAGAACGAGACTGGCTTGCAGTGTTTGAGAGTGTTCTGCACTTTACCTTAGACATCTCTGTAACTATAAAATCCATCATTCTGCTATCTATAACTTCCCACTACATTGAAGTTTATAGGCTTTTTTTAATGTCATCTGTAACATGGAGGGGGAGCTGCTGAGGTGACCCTGAACCTAAATTAAGCCACTCAGGCCACTTTATATATATATATATATATATATATATATATATATATATATATATACACATATAAAGAAGGGCTTAATATAGCAAAACAAATCAAGACACAACAATACAAAGCAGGGGAAAATAAATCTACATAACTCACTGGGCCTAACCAAAACTTAGGATAACCTAGCTCCCTGACAGAATAACTGACCACTTGGCCAGCTCAGCATTCATCCTGCTCATCCCTTCTGCCCTTGACTCTTGACTTTGATTTTCTTGACTCTCTTTCTTCTATTAAGCAAAGCCTTATCAACATCAGTGTACTCAGCCCCAACCTCATCTGTTTTAGGATTAAGAAGGGACTTTTCAGGTCCCCAGTAGAAATGAGTTCTGGGACAGACAAATTTCAGGTGACCTGTCTACCACACAAAGTAGCAGGAAACGATATATAAGGTAATGGGCTCCCCTGCTGCCACTTATCTGCTTCAGAGGCCATTACTATCAAAAAAACCCAGCATTATCCCTGCAATTGTTATGCTCATAGAGCAGCTATCTCCTGGGCTGCTAATTTAGCATTGGCACACAGCACCCCATGTTGGTGGTCCTGTAATCACACCAGGACATCTTAAAGAACAATTCCTGTTGTACATCACTTCATTTATACTGCAGTTATGGTACCTGCCAGTCTCTCATTTGTACCTTCTTTATATAATGAAGTAGCATGTTACAAGTATATAAACATAAAAATAACTGGAGGTGATCTTCTTGGTTAGAAATACAGTACCTCTGTGCTCACATGTGGTTTAATTTTTATAAGAACATTTAGTCCATTGAGGAAATTTTAGTTCATGCTTCCATCTAATGAAAAAGCTTTTGAATTGTAATTTTTGTATTTTGTTTAACCTTTTTGCATTTGGTGGTACAGCGTTCCTTGTTAGTTTTTTTAATTTAAAAAATCTTAAACGGTAAATTAAATCTGCACAGTGGAATGTCAAATGTCAATTAGGCACTAAAGTTAAAAACTAATGGTGAGTTAAGATTCAGTTACTTGAACAAAATGGATGGATCTGTATTTCACAAGCACAGCCAAAACTAAGGATTTACATAAGTGCCTGTACCACCCACAACAGCCCACCGCTCCTCACAACATTCTGCAAGAACATAGTAGATGTGAGAAACTGTACTCTCCAATCTGATTTTGTTTTATATTTCAAATATTTTATTTCTATTTATTATCCTGCTGTTGAATCTCATACACCATGGTGATAGAGAAAAACAGCTTATCTAAAAACAGAACATATGGCAGCTCCCATACTCCAAACTGTAAAATCTGCAAAGGAGGCCAATCTTTAAATGGTACTTGCTTATAATATCTGAGGGTTTTACCTCAATGCAAATTTTAGTAGGAATAAATATGTATGCTATTTATCACCTTTAAAAACAATTATGACAGAGTTTATGTTTGTAATGTAAAGTAACAAAAATGCCTCTGAAACAATCAAAATGTGCTAAATCAGTGCGAAAGCCATGTATTTCCTACATTAATCATGAAAAAACAGCTTCATTTTGCTGTTTGCCTAAGCCCTTTGATGCAAAACATTGTCTAGTTTTTGTCCTGTGAACAGATGCCATATAGATTTTTGAGAACCACTCATTCCCTCCCATCCTTAATCAGAAAACCACGAGAAATACTTGCACCATTAAAAAAGAGTTTTCTTATGTGATTGCTGTCTACTCCAGTCCAAGATTTTGTTGTTTTTATTTTTTAAAGCAGCTCAAACGGAGTAACTTCGGATGACTTTCTCATTTTAATTTCACCAAGGGTGATGCGCCTTGAATCATTGCCATCACTGTGTATAAGGCAAGCTTCTTGTGACTTCCAGAAACAGTTCTCAAACAAGTACAAAATTATGTCTGGAGCCAATGAGCCTAACATCACAATGGCATATTTGAAAGTGTAGGTAGAGGACTAATAGGAGCCTAAAGTCTAAAGCACACATCAGATACTTAGTGATCAACTAAATGAAAGTAAAAAGGTTTTATTGTAAGAACATGAGAAAAACTTTGGCAAGAATGGGATAACCTTTTTTGTTATTCCATTCGTATACAGATTAGATAAATTTTATTAACCCCATGGGGAAATTCAGACGCATACAGCAGCAGAAACATAAAAAAACAAGCATACAGACTCACAGGACAAAAACAGCCAATCAATCAATCAAATTATAAATGGTAATAAATAAATGTATATTGTGCATGTAGCTGCGTTTTCCCAAAAGTAACAAAGTTCTCCAGCTCTAGTATGTAAAATGGGATTCTGACAAAAGCTTGACGCATTGAAATGATTCCACAGACAAAATATCTTCGTTTTAAATACTTTAGTAAAAATTCAAAGTAAAACAGTTTACACAAAAATAGAAAACAGATTGGTATTACAAGAAAAGAAAAGTCCTATTTAAGGCTTATATCTTGTTTGTTTCTTTAAGTTCTCTCATACAGAGAAAACTGTATGTCTATCCCATTTTCATGGTGAAATGGGACGTTCAGGCCCTGCAAGTGCTGGGACCTATTCTTAATATTAGCTGACTCAACTAACACACTATATCTTAGTTATAGCAAGAAAGTTCTATTCATATTAACTTACTGGTTTTAAAAGACTATACCATATTCTAATAGCTATTCTTCTATAGGAGTCAAGCAAACATGATATGAATTTAACTTTAAGCATTAACTTTCTAAGATTGGCTCTTACAGTGCAGTCTACTACAGACTGATAGAGCAGTTCCAGCAGCTTGCTGCATACATCAAAAGACCGGAGTCTCTTTAAGAAGTATAGACTGGTTTGACCCTTCTCGAACAGCACCAGTCCAGTTTGTTGTTTATGAGAACCCCCAGGTATATGTAGCTCTCCACCACTTCTATGTCCTCCCCCAAAATGGTGACTGGTCTCAGAGGCTCAATTGACACATCAGAAGTCCACCATTGGCTCCTTTGTCTTGCTGATGCTGAGCTGCAGGTTGTTGTTCCTACACCACAAGATGAAGTCCTCCACAGCCTTCCTGTACTCGTCTCAACTATTAAAGAAGCCTATGATGGAGGAGTCATAAGAACATTTCTGTGGATAGCAAGCGCTGTGATTGTGCTGGAAGTCTGTTTTGTCGAGAGGAAACAGAGCGGGAGACAGGACATTTCAATGAGGTTGTCCAATATTACATACCACCATTTGTCTTTTAGCCTGTTGGTCAGTTGGTTGTTTTATCTACCTCTTTCAAAAATCTGTTAATATTTTAGGTCCACCAAGTAATACAATCTCCTATATTACTTGATAATGTATTCTATGTTTACGTTATCTGTGTGTGAAAAAGTACTATTTAGTTTTAGTATGAAATTTATCATTTTATCTGTTTCACAGTGTTCTTGTTGAAGAACTATTTTAATGAATAGGTAGCATCCATCATGCTAATTCCCTGTACTTCTATTATGTCTTCTGTTTGTTTTCTTAAACAATAAATGATTCACCTAATTCAGTCTTTCTGCACAAGACATACCCTGTAGTGCTGTAGGTCTACTTTGGACATTCTCTAATGTTGTTCTATCTTTTCTTTGTAAATTAAACACCAAAACTGGCAACTATTTTCAAGATGATGCCTCCCAAGTTCATTTTATATCTTAAGATTAACCTCCCTTGAATAGTACTTGGCATAGCTTGCTATCAGAATAATTAAATATACACAGATGCAAAGGTCATACAAAAGAAGAACCAGAATTTTTAAAAGGATAAGGCAGAATTATGCTCAAAAAGCAGGCAAAGGTCAGGATACCAGAGAATAATAAAGAAAAAAAAACTAATGTCAGAGTCAATATGCAAACTGAAGGTCAAAAAAGTTGCATAACATCCTATCTGTAACTTGGTTTTCTTAACTTTAACTGTTCTAGAAAAGGTTTGGTTTTTGTGATTGTTTTGTAGGTCAAAACACGGACCCTGAGAGGTGGCCATGCATATATAACAAAGGGATATCACATCATGATGTAGTATTGTGTGACATGACTGGCAGCAACCATGGAAATAGTAAATATAAGGATAGCATCCCATGACCAACTACACAAAATTATGTTGTCAAACAACAAAACAGAAATACAAAATGGCTACGTGATAACATGTCTGTCACATTTTAAAGTATTGCTAAACAAACCAGCTTGTTATTCACAAGGCACAGTTATTATTCAAGCATAGAAAATGGACTCCTACCTAATCAGAATAAACAAATTACACAAAAGCAACTGCATAATCCAAAAACATGCACAGCTGTCAAAACTGAGAAATATCAAAAACGAAGCACAACAAAAGTGGAAAAAAATACAAAAGATTCAGAAAGCTCCGTATTTGTTGGAGCAGTAAATCCAAAATCATCCTTTAACTTAAGTGACTGTGACATTTAAAGAACGGGAAAGAAAGGGAGATAGAAAGGCTGCAAGAGAGATGTGGATGACAGTAACCATCAGATGATCCAATGGCAAACCTTTGACAAGAAAAAAACACAAAATTGACTACGGTTTCCAGTGTAAACTACCCTGTTTTTTTCTTCAGTTTCTTACTTTTACTATGTACTGATCTCATAACCTCTCTAGAAAATATCTGCTATACCTTAGCACCCTGATATGACCTGGACAAGTAGCCATCATCTAAGATTTCACCAGTTAAATGTGGCTATCACGAAAAAGCAGTGATTGCCTCCTGATTTAAAGTGAATTTTTAGACTTTGTAATTGAATAAATATGCAATCTTTAGAATATTTGGCACATTTTTCTTAGTGAGCATCAACACAAACTGCATTACAAGTACTGTATAGTACTACGGCACAAGTATGGTTTAATAATTTTTGTCATTGTTTTCTAGCTAAAAACTTGTGCAAGTACTCCAAGTCTGAAGAGCACTATATACTAATAAATTGAACTGAAGTGAATACAGATGTTTAACATTGGATATATACAGTATTTTTCTACTTGTAACAAAAGGAGCCCAGGTAGATCAGACAACTTGCTCAGATTCACACAGTGAGTCAAATGTGGTCACTGGATGCATTAAAATCCACTACATTAGTCGCTTGACTACACAGCCTTGTTTTAAAGTTTATGACGTAAAATTTATGCATTTGCACGTGTTGTGTAGCGCATGAGTATGAGGGAATAAGCCTGTTTTCATTACTTGGTGCATAAATATTTATATGGAATATAAAAAGCAAAAATCAAGTTAGGTGCCAGTCACCTCATATTTTGACAGCTAAAGAATACTGTGGATAGAGACAACAATTGGTTTTCTTCATTTACTAACTTCAGCTTTTTCAATACAACTGTTTTCATGTCAAATATAAGAAATGTTTTCAGACTTGCTCCTGTTGCATTGTTCTTTCAGTCCACAGTCTTTATATCCTAAGTTGTCTTCTAATCATGTCTTAATATCACACATTCCTGCCACATCATCATTGGGAATATTTTGACATACACTTAATACTGACTTCTAGATTAGCCAAGAGGTGAATCGGGAGAATGTAACATTTACTCATCCTTTTCAAGAAATGTCCTAGTCCACTATGTGGCAGAATATATGCTCAATTTGTATTGTATGCCTGTGGATGTATGTCTCTATCCAGGGTTTGCATCCTGCTCTGATAACTTTAAATCCTATCACTAGCAAAATATTTTGTTGTTTAGAAATAAGTAATGAACTGGGTTTCATGTATGTTAAATAGTTTCATGCTACATTATTTTCTTTAATCTGGTTATAAAAATGCATGGATGCTGCCTTGGCCTGAGTTTGCTTAAAGTGCAATAGTCAATGCATTGCTGTGTAATTGCATCTAGCACTTTACTTTTCAATCCATAAATGAATATATCAATAAACAAAGGCATATTATCTGGACCCACAACCTGGTTAGCATATATCGTAAAAACCTCAAGTAACCTTACCCAATAATCACCAGGTTTTTCTTCAGACTTTGGCATGCAGCCTTTTATTTTACTCCGGTTAATAGGATACATTTCATTTAACTTGTTTGACAATTCAATAAACCCATTATTTGAAAACAAAACCCTTAACTTTGTATCATCACCTGGACATTCATTTAATTTATCTTTGAATTGATTCCACACACCTCATTTTAGAATGGCCTTCAACAATTCTGCTGTATCTCACAGTGTTGGCCTATGTGACAGCATAACAACTTGAAACCCTCTAAAAATGCAGTTATTTTGTTCTTTGGATTCCCAGGATTCTTTATTATCTCCTGGAGGTCCTGCCTGTGTACATCAACCTCTGTATCCCCACCTTCATTTTCCACTCTGCAGTTAGGATATATTGTCAGTGGAAAATTCCAAGCCTCTTTAAGTGAATATGCTTTTAAATTCTCTGAACGCCCAAGTGCTGTTAATGCTTCCTGTCCTAAATCTTGATCTTCCGTAGTGGAAGTAACTTGAGGTTGAATTGGGACAGGAATGGAAGCAGCAGTAGCCTGCTGATTTTGATTATAAGGAGGAGGTGGTAGACAAGATGCTCATTCATCGAGGAATTTAAAGTTATCCAAGCAGAATACAAACCCTGAATAGAGACATAATCTATATCCACTTAAATGCAAAACAAATTCAGCATATACTCTTGCACGACTACAAGATGTATGGGCAGGTCCATTATCAGAACCACCCTTAGTGTGATTCTGCTAGTGAACCCAGAGACCTGAAGAAAGCAAAATGTGCTGGCTCTCAGATTGGAAGGAGACCCCAAACAGAAGCACATGAAGCAAAGAGAAAGAGTTTTTTTTTATATTAACACTCTATTATTCTATTGTTTTCCCTCATAATTCTTGAAATGCTTTTGGTGCTAATTCGCCATACTTTTCTTGATGTGATGTTAAAAGACTTGCAAAAGCAGCAAATTTAGAACTGCTGTTGAGGTCAGTTTCAAAACAGTTTTATCCCCTTACGTTGGAACTCTTGAGTGCATACAGCTCCATGGGTAACTCTGACACCCCTGGCAAGTTTCATACGTAGGTGACTGCAGCCTGTGAATAATGAGCCATTTTATAAAATCATACTCTGGCAAGTAATGATCTATGAGCAGAAATCCAATCGCAAGATGTAGCCTGTGTTTGAGGTGGAGGAATTGTAGCACGTGGAAAAAGCCCATCTGACTAATTTTGCAATGTGAGAAAATTGACTTGTAATTTTTTCTGAAAGTGCTCTTCATCACTGAAGTGAAAAAAAGAACCCCCCTCCAATTCATCAGAGCTCTTCAGCTTTGTGGCTTCCATTAGTGGAGCCGTGGACTTTGGCATTTCTGAAGCTCATCTCATTGATTTAATTTATCTCCACCAGGAACAGATTGTTCTTTAGGAATAAAAACAGACTTTTCACATACATTTAAAAACTTTGAAACTAGCTGCAGATTTCTGAGAGGAGATGGGCTGTGTTTAAAACTGTTTCATAAATCCTTTTAACTTACATATTTTTAAATAAGAATGCACTAGCACCTCATTACAAAAAAATGTAATAGGTATGATCAGGATATTAAAGCAATTACGTGTTTTAAATTATTTGTAATTCTGTGCATCTATACAAAAGCCAGTGAAAACATGCACTTGCACAGAGCTCGCTGTGCTGCTTGCAAGACTAGTCTCCTCCTACGAAAACTCCACTCTGTTGTCCCTTTGGGGTTTAAAAGATAAAGTCTGTAAAAAGCAACCCCTTACATCTTTCTACCCTTGCTTCACAAAATCATCCTGGCTAATCTTCCTGTACTCTTCCTAAGGCACAGAGGCTATAATGCTGCATCCTTTTCTTCAGCTGTGAATTTGCCGCATATTCCAGGCGGGGATTTACAAGACTAGTACATAATCACAGGATTTAAACTCTGCACTTTGAGTATATGACACTCTTCATTGTCAGGATACTCTCTGTTTTTTATTCTGCTATAATGTTTTCTACACATTGCCACACTGTGGTATATTTTCTCAATTATTATTTCAATTTCAATTTTAAGTCTGTTGTTTAATTGAGTTAAACTTTATTTTCTTTAGTGCCTTTCATGTTTATGGGAGTTAGATAAACTTATTCATATTCTTTCCCTATTCAGTTTACCTATTTTATATTTAAAATTCTCTCCAGACCATTCCAGTCTTTGCTCATATGATCTTTTGGTGCTCATAAACTACTTAAGCCTGTTCAGTCAAACCTGTTCAGGATGGGCAGTGACAGGAAACTAGAAGCGAATGATCACGGTTCCATGTTGTTGCCGTGAGATAACTGCAGATTCCTAGTAATTCAGGACACAGTGACACTCTTTTGAAATGTTTTTAGACCTACCTCCAAGAGACCTGAGGGTAGACATCCAGGCACAAATAACCATCTGCACATTACATTTTAGAAAACTACATAAAAAAATTATAGAACTGTTTCTTTATAACAATTGTAGGATTACGCTATACAGAAATGCTGTATTTCTGAGGGCACAGTTTCCTTGTAGATGCATAATAATATAAATTTCATGTAATTGCTCCACAAATCCATCATTTGCAATCACCAATTAGAGTCGGTCAGTCATGAATTGTGTCCCTCCAGCAGTGAGCATTAAACAGGATTACACCTTCTTTGGTAATCAGTTAATCTAATACTCTAATCTAATCTCATATTCCTTGGACTAAGTTGACAGAAGGAACCCACATCATCAGCGTGCTGGCCAATGCCTTTCAAAGGTACTTATTCAGCCAGGACTGATGAACTGATAGCTAGGTAGGTATCTATACAAACAACTATGCCACACCTTAATAGTACAATATACCAATCATATCTGCATAATTCTCTCAAGTTCAAATGCTACATCATGTGTTATCAAAGCTAAAAATGCATTGGGCAAAAAGACTTTCTTAGTGCCAGGTCCTTTGTGGGGTCAAGTCAAGCCAAGTCATGGAGCATGCACTGGTACAGTGCGTTGCCGCACACACTATATGACAAAACAACTCGAGATCCCATTTGGCAACCCTCCAGGCAGACATGTGGCCCAGTCCCATTCTCCGGAAGTGACCAGGTGTTACATGGGTGACCCCTTGGCCTGGTCCAGCCACTCGGGTCCCCAGCAATGAGGATCTTACAAGCTGGATCACCCTCTGGGAAACGCCGTAGTGCCGTAACTGACGCTCCCTCACAATGCAGGTAATGTGCCTCATTCGGGACTCCAACTTGAAGTCAAACCAACGCTACCCAAGGATTTTCCGGAGAGACACAGTACCAAAGGAGTCCAGTCTTCGTCTCAGGTCACTAGACAGCGTCCATGTCTTGCAACCATATAGTGGTGTGTGCCACTGTATTAGAGAAGCGTGGAATAGAAGGAACTGAAACTTAGTGTAGACAATTCCGGTAGTGACACTTTTTAACAGATGTTAAAAAAAAATTATTTAGTGATTACATTTTTATTGAACAAAATTAAATTAAGAACACAAAGAAATAGGATATATGTAATTAAAAATATGAATATCCCACACCCCCACATTGTGAGTATCAGTATTATACTAAATATAGGAATTGACTAAATGAAGCCTGTATGACATATCAAAGAAGGTAGCCATCCACAGCCAAACGAAAATGGAAAAGGCAACAAGGAGGATGAGCTCCTGAAGTCACCAACCACTAGACATGCAAGATGATTGCAAGACTGGTGACTGAAAACCATTTCCTTGATACTATGTTGATCCTTAACAAGAAGAACTCAAGAAAAATTATATTATACAAAGAAAATGTCCAAAGAAGGGTTTTCCAGTGTGAAGCCAATGCTAGCATTGTGGTGGGGATACTCAGGAAAAAAATTATCTCTGCTCAACCAGATTCAGAGTAGGTGTGGAAAGGCTAAGGAAAAGGAAAATGTAGGTGAGTGGACAGGGAGGACTGATGTGAGAGACAATAGTTTACAATAAAAACCCAATAGGGAAAGTCGCAAAACATGTGGCAGAATGTCTGGCCACATTTGTGGGAGAATAAGTGACAAAGGAGTAAAATATAAGTGATGGACAAAACTAAACTCTGCAGATGATTGGGGTTCCTGGAAGAGAGAGTGATATTCTTCAAGACGCTAATCCAAAATAAGGTAATAGAGCATGAAAACTCCTTGCCACATTGATTACATTATGTATTATGTATACAAGATTATAAAGCAGTTAAGAAGTAACGGTGCAGCACTGTTTGCTGTAAAGAAGAGAGGTTGTAGCGTCAATAATACATTAGGTCATTTGCTTTCCTTGTTCACCTCTGAGCTGCTCAACATAGTTTGTAGGTTTGAATCCTGGACTGCACTGACAAGCAACAGCCATAATGCTGTTACAATATTGTTGTGAGGTGCCATCTGAACCAAATGATGAAGCTTCACGTCCTAAAAAAGCTAAAAAAAAGCAGCACTTGTCACATTTGTAAAGAGGGGCAAAATGTTTAAGTATAAATCATTTTCAGTTTTGTTAGCTGTTGTCATGTTCAAAATATGCTTGCTTCGTGATATTTGTCCATTCTGAGCCACCTTACTGTGGGATGTCCCTAATGTAAGTAGTGTATCTGCCACAAACAATGCAGCTAAGGTCATCCTTCTTTTTTAAACCTTTGGTGGCATAGCCAATAACTTTAGAAATGTAAATATGTTACCGTTCTGTTTTGCTACTCATAGGTTAAAAGCTGTTACCAAACTATTTTGTTATTTGTGTGCTGAATACTTTCTTTACTTTGTAGTGTCACATCTGCTCTTTGTTAATAAACTGGAGATTTGTACACCTCGTGTCAAGCAGGTCTCCAAGACGCTATATTGATAAAGGGAGGAGTTTAACTGCCACAATATCCATTTCATTGTAATAGTGAGGTCAGAACAGTACTTCTACAGTGTATCAGAGGCTGAACTTTGGTGTTATGTATAGCTGGAACTGATAAAGTAGGTAGATGTTCATAAAGTGTTGGATGTATCAGAGCTAGGATCCAGTAGCTGACAGACATTGCATAAGAGTGCTGCACTAGGTGGTTTTGGTTTGGGAAGGTCAATTCATCATTGCCCAAATGTGTCACATACTTCTTCTTATGAAGGCCACAACAACAAACTCAGAGAAACAGAGAGAGAGAGACACATTTCAGACCCAATTAGTATACAGTATGTAGAAAGTCAGGCACCCCAGAAAGGGTTTGCAAAGAAAATTTAATAGAAATGCAATCACAATCATTTATAACTGAAAAAACAATAAAGATCTTGCATAGTTGTCATATCTGGGGAAAAAATCCATTCTGTAGAGCATTTTAGCAATTGTGTGTTATTATGCAAACTGGTGGTAGCATATGCTTCTTCCTCAAGGTGATTGATTAATTCTAATAATAATTCTTTATGTTATATTTCATATCTTCTATGCTTATTACCTTTCTTGCTAACATATTGGTCTTTTTTGTAAGCTCAGCTCCCTGCCTTACACCATTGCCTTTCTTAATGGTGAATTTACTCATTGCAGTGGTGTTCTTAGCCATTCACATAGCATTACCTTTGCTCACCTTTCAAGCTGAAAAACCTTATGTTAATGTTTAGGCATGTAACTATATGTTGGCACATTTTAAGAGGTAAAGAAATTTGAGTAAACATTTTGAAACCCACTTAATTCAGGTTTAGTGTGGACGAGAGACTTTAACAGCAAAACTGCACAAAAGTCCAGGGCACACACACATGCACAGGTCCCCAGTTGGGACATTTTAGTGTTGCCAGCACACTTACTACACCTTTAGGGATATGGGAGAACATCAGAAGAATGTGCAAACTCCACAAAGATAAAGACCACTAACTGTAATTGAACCCAGGATTCTAGAGCCATAAATGAGCAGTGCAAACTTCTTTGCCACCCATAAAAAGTATTATGTCACATTCAAGATGTAATTTTAGCTGTGAAAATCTTTACCAATAATTCTCTGAGGGCACCCCTAGGAAGAGGATGTTGCAAATAATGTGACAGCCTGCCTTGGATTGTACTAAGAATGTTTTTCTTTACACATTTTAACAATCTAACACTAGAAAAAAGAATTGCACAGATGTGCTCATTATGTATTTTGTATATTAAATGTAATAATCTAGCAAAACAAAAAAATGCACACTTGTTTTGAAGTGCTGTACCTCATAAGAAGGCTCAGTTTGAGAAATGAATTAATGCCATTTGTAACCCAAACCATCAGACTTAATTATAATTTTTGTGGAATTTTCTCCTCTTAAACACAAGCATCTCACTGGCATTCAGCCCAGCATCTGTATCATCTTCTGTGCTTTCTTTTTTAAAATTAGATTGAGAAATGAAAATATACATTTATGGTTAATTTAATTTTCAGATTCACCTTAAATTACTTTGCCAGCTAAAAGCAGTGCAATCAGTCTTTCATGTAAAATGCAAAAGTTGACCAGCTACTGACCTAAATGAATTAAACACAGTCTAATAGAACCTGATATTGAGATAATTAAGCACAAAGTTAGATTAGCTTTCATAACTTCCAGATTGGAGAGATCTGAAATGAAATAAAATGATAATGAGGGAAAATTACTTTTCAAAGGTGTGCAGTGCATTACAGTCTCCAACACGATGCTACATGAAAAATGATCTTTTAGAGCCATGCCATGTAGCCCTGATATACCTCAAATTTATTCTTAAATAGCGTACATGATGGTAACAAATAGCCATTAATCCATTAATCATTGTGATAGAAAAAAGTCATAGCAATTATATTACCATTTGCATTAGTTTGATATGTTCGTAAAGAATCAAAGTTTAAATAGTGCATTGAGTAATAACACAATTTTGTTCTGTTAAACAAGCAGTTTAAAATGGTGTAGCGGAAGGAGAGAAAAAGAGAATCAGTGCTGTAAAGCATTTTTATGTGAATTATGTTGATTTTTAAGTGCTTCCTAAAATTGCATAAATTGAAGTTGACTTCTTACCTTGTTTGAGTTGGGGCTGTGAAGTAGAAGAGATTTTCAGTGTAGCAGCCAAACCTTGAGTGTACCTGAGAGTGGCTGAATCTGTGTTTCATTAAAGGGGGTGAAAGCAGTCAAAATCACGACCTAAAACCTTTGTTTGCAAAATTTAGTACATCTACCGAAATATGAGTTTTAACTAAAATTGTTGTGAAAAAGTATTTAAAGTTAATGTGTTGGAATCTGATGATGGTTTAGTTAATGAATCATCTGATGACCCTACAGTTTAAATGAAATGCTCCCATTAGGAGAACCAGATATAAAGCTAAGGGTTGGCCAGAAGAGGGGGAAGCCAAAAAGGGAGTATGGGATTTTGATTATGGTTTCTGTAGTAAGAGTTTTTTGTCAAATGATTTCTTGGGAGATGTAAAGAGTAATGAAATACGTTTGCACTGGGTAATAAAAACTATTTATTTATTTATTTATTTATTTATTTATTTATTTATTTATTTAT
>JANRMT010062794.1:11664963-11729581 GCA_026402145.1 Polypterus bichir lapradei | reverse complement strand
TATTTATTTATTTATTTATTTATTTATTTATTTATTTATTTATTTATTTATTTATGGCAGATACTTGAATGTGGTGGTAATAAAGTGTGATTTCATTTATATAAAGATTTTTTTTTGCTTGGTAAGACAATTAAGCAGGTCCCTAAAGAGGCAGTGGCTGAAGAGATAGCCAGACATTAATAAGTGTGGGGGGATAAAATGTATTTTTAAGGTGTTTATCCAGTTTAGAGTCAAAAGGAGTCAATATTTATCTGTGTAATTTTGGGTGACGGCATAAAGCAACCCTGGATGGTTTACCAGTCCATCACAAGGCACACTCATGCCAACACACCATGACAATATATCCAGTAAAAACAGAAAATACAATAAAGACAAACTAGTAAGTAATTGTTGAACCATCCAATTCTAGCTTATTTGGTAGTAATTAATAGTAATTGGTATGCAGGGGAAAGCATACAGGAAGGAATCATTTCTTTTTTTATTTGTCCTATAGCTCAGCAGAAGAACTAGGTCGCACTATATCCCCATTTGACTTAGCCCTCTGAAGCTGTTTTCTTACCATCCATAGTTACTTTGTATTCCATCAGTCCATTCATCCATTATCCGACCCGCTATATCTTGACTACAGGGTCACGGGGGTCTGCTGGAGCAAATCCCAGCCAACACAGGGCGAAAGGCAGGAAACAAACCCCGGGCAGGGCGCCAGCCCACCGCAGGGCACACACACACACACGCACCAAGCACACACTAGGGACAATTTAGGATCGCCAGTCCACCCAAACTACATGACTTTGGACAGTGGGAGGAAACCAGAGCACCCGGAGGAAACCCACACAGACACGGGGAGAACATGCAAACTCCACACAGGGAGGACCCAATAAGCGAACCCGGGTCTCCTAACTGCGAGGCAGCAGCGCTACCACTGCGCCATCGTGCCACCCACTTTGTATTCCAAATAAAGTTAAAATTGTATTCAGTTTGTTAAAGAAGGAGCTGTTAGCATGTATGTTCCTGGCACTCACCTGAAGGGAGAGTGAAACAGGCTTAGAGGCCTCTGGAGTTCTCATTCCCCCTCACAGTGCCTGTAACTCTGCTCCCAGCTCATGTCACACATGAAGGAGGAGGAGTGAATTGCACTACTGTATTCATTCACAGGGAAGAAACGCTGGCAAAGGGCCTGACAGAGGCACAAAAGGACACTCTAGGAATAACAACCCATATCAGCATACTAGTGCAAATGGAAAGGCACTGCCATTAATACAAACTCTCCAATGTCAAAGCTCAATGATTAATTTTTTACCATGCACACAGTAAACAAAGAAATAAAAATGTTGTGTTCTACTTTAATATTTCATAGAGCAGTTTTAAGTCATCGTCTAAACAATATGACATCTCCCCAAGCTGTGTTGTTGAGTTCTAAGATTCATAAAAAAATAACCTCAGTCAGTCATTCCTTTGCACAACAATTTTCAGTGAGAACAGCATCACAAAGTGCAATGCATGAACTGTACATTACAAGTACAGCTACAGCCTGGGCACATGTAACTTAAGTGACTTGCTTGAAGTGCGCAGTGAGCCACTGGTTGGATTTGAATGTGCAATAGAATAGTTAGGAAACATTTTTTTCTGTCTAATGTGTTGCAAGACTTTTAAAACTATACCAATTTCTAAACGGTACTTAATTTTAAATAAAAATGAAGCTGATGCTTGCCGTTGTAACTAATGATGAAAATCATTCCATTTTCCGGAATCCACTTATTTAATTGGAAGTAAGAGGATATTCCAAACTAAAGAACATTTTCAATTTTCTGATTATCAACAAGCAAAAGCTTAAGAATCCAAGGCAAAATAAAATAAGAAAGAAAACATTTAACATCCAGTATTTTACTTGTTCAATAGGATGCTTATCTATCTGATCAGTGTGCTAATTTCGCAAAGTGGTTTGTATTACAAGTGATGTGATTTGGAAAGCACCGACCTAAGACAGCCTGAATCTGGCCTTAAAATAAAAATATATGTAATATGTATGTGCAGTATATATACACAATTTAGTTATCATTTTATATATTTTATATTGTTACTCTGGTTTTGTTTCAAAATTGTTCTTTTATGTATATAAGCCCTACTCTATTTGTAATTGTTGAATAGTGAGCAATACTATACATATAAATAAAATGATCTGATATGTGCGGCCTGCAGTGAGCACTATTGCCACCCAAACCCGACACAGACAGATGCAGAACACAAGTTCAGCACACACATTTTAATTTATTTTTTCCTTTTTCCTCATGGGAAACACCTTCCCCTGTTTCACACCTGTACAGCACAGCTTACAGTACACAGCACCAAAACACACTTTTCTTCTTCCTGTTTCTTTCTCTTTCTCTTCCTCTCTCTTTCTTTTCACCTCCACTCCTCCTCCTCCAGCAAGCCTTGTCCTCTTCCTTACAACACTCTGGCTCTTAGAGTAGTGATGGTTGGCTCCTTTTATAGGACACCTGGAAGCACTCCTGGTGCACGATGACATTCTTCTGGCAGCACTTCTGGGTGTGCCAACCCAGGGGATATAATGCCCTATGCATGCTCTCAACTCTGTTCCTTGCACTGTGAAAGTGTCCCGACCAGGTAAGGAGGCCGGCTGTCCCACAGAATATAATATATATATCCCTATTATGAAAAAATCTTGGGACGAGACGTGACTTTTTTTTCAGAGAATGACACGTGATCTTTTGAAGAGAGATCTTTTGACGAGAGACAGAGAGACACTTTCATGTCCCGTGAGATGGTCAAGTCACATCATACTTACAACCTTTGGAAGCAAGTCCCATGATACACATACAGAGCAGGTTAGAGATAATGGAAGTAGGAAAATTCGAAAGTCTTAAAAAAAAATGTGAGTAAAGATCGAATTAGTGCAAACAAACGGAAAATATTACTCGGTGAAATAACAGAGCAGCGAAAGAGATCAAATAGTGTTTGAGGATGTCTAGGGGAGAAGAGAGTCAAGGCAATGAGACAAAAGGACAGCTGCTGTACAGGCTTTTGCACGAAATGCATAATATGTGGCACAGCAACAGCAGCAAGCCAGCAGCTGATCAAGCAAAGAGGAGTTAAAAAAAAAAACAACTTTTATTTGTTTACCATTGTATCACCGTTTAAGAGGTCTAAATATATTAATGATATTTTTTGTCTTTTACTCCATTGTGACAGCTAAAGTAAATGTGTATGAACATCAGGTTGGGTACAAGCACAAAATGTTGACCATAAATTTTGTCCATATACTGCTGGTTTAAAATCTGTTGAAATTATTCATGCTTCAGTAAAATTAGATGAACTGACTTACAGTAAGAAAGAGAGTAAATATAAACATTCAATAGATATATTGACCCCAATTCCAAAAGAATTACCAGACGCATCTTTGCTGGGGTCATTCACAAAGCAAACCCAATGTATCTATACATTCATAATCAAGCCCACTAAATCAAATTCAGGGTTGCTATCAGCAGAAGCCATATGGTGGCTAGCAGAGGGCTGACTCATGTGCATATCCACACTCATGCAGAGCCAACTAAGAATCTTCAGTTAGCTCATCCCTCACATTCTGGGGTATGGGGGAGAACTGTAATACAAACACATACTGCTGATTCCTTCACCCCAAATATTAAGAGCCATTATTCTCTTACCACATATCTGACTTGTAACATGGGTATCCCAATTTATTATTAATTGAAAAGTTCAGCTCTTCCAACAAATTCTCATCTGCTCCTTCCTGTCTAGTGTTCGATATTGATTTCTGCATGGCTTCTCAACATTAAAATATATTTTCCTCCCACATCTGCACTACTCTTAGGTAGCCTATTTACATAAAAGTCAGCACTCTATCTATGACCTCAGCCAGTTAGTCCAACATTCTTTATGTACAATGTGTTTGACCTATTTTATAGGTCTATTTTATATATTGCTTAATTTGTACGGTACATATTCTCTGCAACCTGGTGGAATTATCCTTGTAATCACCCTTTTTACTTAATCATTGTGCAACTACACATAACCTTGAGTTGTCATTCTCAATACCACGGGTAATTCTCTCAGGCGTTGCTTGTCTTCTCATTGTCTGCGTTCAATTTACATTTGGCAGATATTCCACTTATTGTGTACGTGTGTGGTGGTGGGGAAGCTATAAACATTCTCTATTATATTCAATAATACCTCATCGCTTTATTTGTATATACTGTATGAAGCACCTGCCTTGGTGCTGTCATGTTATTTATAACACTAGACATGCTCACATATCCTGAAGGTATTGTTGTCTTTATGACCTTATTCAGTAATGTGTAAAACTTCTTTGGTTCTATAAATTTCTGTCGACACATTTTCAAAAAATATTCACCCACTTTTATTTTTTTCCATATAGTGTTAGGATTCAGAGTGAAAAATATATTTAATTGGATTCATATATGTACCAAGACTATTTATAAAGTTGAGGTATGTTGAAAATTTTGTAAATATCATACATAAAGTTTAAAATAAACTACACACAGTATGTATTTATTGAATCTATTTTCACTCAGCTCTGTTTTAAGCACAGGTGCATCTGCTTTCTTTGTTACGTCACTAAAACCTGAATGTACAATTCTGTGTAGGAGAATTGTGAAATGTTGTAGGAGATTCAAGCCCACTTTGAATGATTCCATTGTCGGATACTTTAGCAAAAAACCTTTTTGTTAACATTTTTAGCCTGTTACACTTTTCAGTTATATTGCATTTGTCTAACTGCTCTATGTAGGATAAGATCATTCTATTGGGAAGACCCCAAGTTGGCCTCTGTCCTTGGAAGGAAGGCATCATGTATCCTTCTATGTAACCTAAGACAGGATCTAATGTCCATTATATGGATCTATTTATCTTAGATTAATATGCCATCAACTACCGTATATGCTAAATATGCTTTTGTATATTCATATACTATAAAGGCTTTTCCTTACAAAGGACTGTTAGCACAAAAGTGACATCTTATGTATTGCTGGAGTCTGATGAACCTTTTATGTGCAAGTGATATGTGAACCTGGGATCAAGATTTTTCCCATGCAGTTCCCTTTCATCCACACTACCCCAGTGTTTTTAAACCCTGAAAACAGAGACACATGAAAATGCTCTCAAGAGCCATATACAGGGTGAGTAAAAATTATGTTAACATTTGAATGGCAGAAAGAATTGATTCACAAAAAATACTTCATATGTGCAAGATGATTTCCAGGAATGTCTCAACATGTTCGCCATCATAAATTGTCCACAAAATTGTATATAAGTATATACAGTGGCTTGCAAAAGTATTCGGCCCCCTTTAACTTTTCCACATTTTGTCACATTACAGCCACAAACATGAATCATTTTCATTGGAATTCCACGTGAAAGACCAATACATTAGTGGTGTACACTTGAGAAGTGGAACGAAAATCATACATGATTCCAAACATTTTTTACAAATAAATAACTGCAAAGTGGGGTGTGCGTAATTATTCAGCCCCCTTTGGTCTGAGTGCAGTCAGTTGCCCATAGACATTGCCTGATGAGTGCTAATGACTAAATAGAGTGCACCTGTATGTAATCTAATGTCAGTACAAATACAGCTGCTCTGTGACGGCCTCAGAGGTTGTCTAAGAGAATATTGGGAGCAACAACACCATGAAGTCCAAAGAACACACCAGACAGGTCAGGGATAAAGTTATTGTGAAATTTAAAGCAGGCTTAGGCTACAAAAAGATTTCCAAAGCCTTGAACATCCCACGGAGCACTGTTCAAACGATCATTCAGAAATGGAAGGAGTATGGCACAACTGTAAACCTACCAAGACAAGGCCGTCCACCTAAACTCACAGGCCGAACAAGGAGAGCGCTGATCAGAAATGCAGCCAAGAGGCCCATGGTGACTCTGGACGAGCTGCAGAGATCTACAGCTCAGGTGGGGGAATCTGTCCATAGGACAACTATTAGTCGTGCACTGCACAAAGTTGGCCTTTATGGAAGAGTGGCAAGAAGAAAGCCATTGTTAACAGAAAACCATAAGAAGTCCCGTTTGCAGTTTGCCACAAGCCATGTGGGGGACACAGCAAACATGTGGAAGAAGGTACTCTGGTCAGATGAGACCAAAATGGAACTTTTTGGCCAAAATGCAAAACGCTATGTGTGGCGGAAAATTAACACTGCACATCACTCTGAACACACCATCCCCACTGTCAAATATGGTGGTGGCAGCATCATGCTCTGGGGGTGCTTCTCTTCAGCAGGGACAGTGAAGCTGGTCAGAGTTGATGGGAAGATGGATGGAGCCAAATACAGGGCAATCTTGGAAGAAAACCTCTTGGAGTCTGCAAAAGACTTGAGACTGGGGCGGAGGTTCACCTTCCAGCAGGACAACGACCCTAAACATAAAGCCAGGGCAACAATGGAATGGTTTAAAACAAAACATATCCATGTGTTAGAATGGCCCAGTCAAAGTCCAGATCTAAATCCAATCGAGAATCTGTGGCAAGATCTGAAAACTGCTGTTCACAAACGCTGTCCATCTAATCTGACTGAGCTGGAGCTGTTTTGCAAAGAAGAATGGGCAAGGATTTCAGTCTCTAGATGTGCAAAGCTGGTAGAGACATACCCTAAA
This sequence comes from Polypterus bichir lapradei, assembly GCA_026402145.1. NCBI lineage: Eukaryota > Metazoa > Chordata > Cladistia > Polypteriformes > Polypteridae > Polypterus > Polypterus bichir. Next base: position 11,722,924 of record JANRMT010062794.1, on the reverse strand, counting down.
AGACTGGCAGCTGTAATTGCAGCAAAAGGTGGTTCTACAAAGTATTGACTCAGGGGGCTGAATAATTACGCACACCCCACTTTTCAGTTATTTATTTGTAAAAAATGTTTGGAATCATGTATGATTTTCGTTCCACTTCTCACGTGTACACCACTTTGTATTGGTCTTTCACGTGGAATTCCAATAAAATTGATTCATGTTTGTGGCTGTAATGTGACAAAATGTGGAAAAGTTCAAGGGGACCGAATACTTTTGCAAGCCACTGTACATAGCAGTACCATTAGTGTTAACATGTTTGTACTTACTACATAGCCCTGACTAGATACTGCTTATTACAATGTCTCATTCCCTTGTTGGTCACTTTTTCATGGAAGAAAACTATTTTCTAACATAATGGACATAGGAGAGTTGCTTTCCATGGTGCTTGTTGGGTTGCTTACCTGTATGCATCTACGGTGTGTTTTGTAAAGTTTGAATGTTTCATAAATTCTGCAAAGGCAAATAATTCGGTGGTTGCAACAGTGATAAATGTGATAAATGCCATGGCCGGTGCTGTTACTATCCCTTCAAGGGATGGGATGCGCATGCTCAGTGTAGGCAACCACTGTTGTTTTATTGTAGATGGAGATACTTTCATAAATGATGTGAAAACAACAGTGCAGATGTAACTTAAGTTAAATAACAGACATACCTGTATACAGTATCTACATATAACAGCCTAACAGAACACGAGTCACACACACACATAACATTTCAAAATAAGAGCTGCCTCATATAATTCATCACATCCTCAGGTTGTCTTTTCTGACTTAGTTGTCTCCTTCTCTAATGTCCGGTTTCTCTTGTGTCTTAATAATAATACATTTTATTTATATGACCTTTCCTGTTTTACGTGATGCACTTACAGTTCTTTTCCTAAAAATAAGATAGGACAGACTTTGAGACACCATAATCTTTCAATCCACCTTTCAGTATTTCTTCCAGTATTTCCAGTACATTTTGCCTAGAGAAGCTTATTTTGAAATACTTCCGGCAGTCTGGTGGTATTATTTTCTCCTGAATATACATTCACCATTTGTATTTCTTTGTTTGCTTAATTAAATTATCCTATGCACAAACCTAAGGCTAATACCATTTAGACTTTTTTCCAAGAGATTGCACAAAATGTGACACTATACATTACACAGTTTATTTTCTCTTCAACTTATATGGTTCTGTATTCTCTCTCTGTTTGGGTATGGTATGTTTCCTTAAATTATATGTTTTGTTTATTTATTTATTTTTTTTTTTTTTCTCATGATTGGCGATTCTAAATTGGCCCTAGTGTGTGCTTGGTGTGTGGGTGTGTTTGTGTGTGTCCTGCGGTGGGTTGGCACCCTGCCCGGGATTGGTTCCTGCCTTGTGCCCTGTGTTGGCTGGGATTGGCTCCAGCAGACCCCCGTGACCCTGTGTTTGGATTCAATTCTATAAATTGAACAGGATAGTGACCATTTACTATCTGTATACATTAATTGCTGTGAGCATATTTTCTCTGTGCATTTTTCATCATGCACATTTTTGTTAGGAGCTCAGATACATTAACAATATCTCTTTTTTCTTATATAATAAATGTAGAGCTGAATGACTGCATTCTCTGTACCACACCATGTCATTAAATGCCTCAAATGGAAATCTGCAGAGCCTTACGTAGTAAACTCTGAAACTCTGAAAATGGACACTTTGTTTCCGGTAACATGGCATTACCTTATCGACTTACCACCTTTATTGCTGGACACGTCCTCACTGGTTCTCAGCAAATCTTTTGAGACACCTTGCAGCAGCTGAAAGGCCAGTTTAATCCGCTCTGCCTTCATATGCCACACAGCAAGTCTGACAACTATACATATGGATGTTAACAGCTTATTTCCTTTCCCAATTCCCTATGTAATGGCTGTGTTTAATGAGATTCCTAGAGGATTATTCCTGGAATTAGCTTCACTTTCTCTCAAATTCTCGTTAAGGGATCCCTTGCCATAACATTCTCTTGTTCATCGCTAGATTAGCTTAACGTGATAAATATCTAAATGTGACTTATGGATGATTGAGGCTTGTCTAATGGGGTTCACACAAGACCAGAAAAAAATGAAAAGGAATTATAAAGATGCATCCATAGAGACCTGGTCACCTGGCCTTTGTGGGGGGTTCAGATGTCAAAATGTTTCCTTACTGCCGTAAACAGTCCAATGATTCAATTGCTTGTTTACATTTTTACATCTTCCTTTATGTATCTTTTCAAAGGCTCACGATATAACTTCAAATTTCAAAGAACAGATGGGTTTTCTGGCTCTGCAATCTGAAAAAAACTGTTAGTTCACCTCCTGTTCATGTGCTGATTTATTCACTATTCATGATTACCCACTGTGCGTAGAGCACTGGAAATGGATTTATGTGTTCCCATTAACTCACAGAGCCAGAACTCCATGATATAGATGGGGCAAATATGGATGCATGACATGGTGTAGATGCATTTTGTCTGTGGAAGAATGAATCTTGAAAGATCACTTCATTCTTTTTCATTTACACCAAGATGACTGGTGTTTCCTGTTTTACCCATAGCTATGGTAAGTTGATTGGTGTGGCTGAAGTGTGACTGGAAGATATTTTCTCTCCGTCTATCAGGCTTATGAATACAATATTGCCTTTTTCTGCTCTTATTTTTTACCACATCTGGTTAAGGTGAAATTATGAATCCTATTTTTTAGATAGGGTATTAACATTTATTTAACTTGGCAATCAATTTTTACTCACTTTCTTTCTCTTTAAAGTTCTCTCTATACTGTATTTTCAAGATATATTGTTAGGTTAATTGGTGTCACTAAGTGCCCCTGGTATATGTGTGGGTGTACATGTGTGTATAATGAACAGGAGCCCCAGTCAAGATGCCACACTCCTTTGTGTCTCCTGCACACCACATTGATTAATGTAAGCTATAATTAGGCAAATGCTTAAATGCTAGGTGTATAATAGATAATTTATTGAAATAATTGCATTAACAGAACAAAGAAATTATTTGGTGTGCTAGACATTGCCACATATGGTTGCTGCAAATATTGGGTACTCAAGGAAATTCTGCTAATATAATTTAATATTTTCTGTTGATTTATTATTAATGTACTTCCATGACCACTGTATATGCAGGACACCATCATGAAGTGGTCACCTAGTTTTGCTTCATTAATGATTTTGATTTTTGTTCATTAGTGTCACCTGGTATGGGTAGATGTAGCTGTATAAATACAGGTTGGTTAGAAACCCTGAGCTTACAGGGTCAGAAAGGTCATAGAATTTACCAAAAAAAAATCCATGATAGCATCTTGAAAACCCTTGAAGAGCAATTATGGTTAAACAGACACTGGGGGCAGGGTTCTTCACATATTCATGGAATTCCTGGAAGTAGTAGCTATGTTATGAGAGGGCTTGTGGAGGGAGGACTAGTAGAAGGCCAGTGGCTGGGTGAACTTTAAATTGGAAGGGAGAGGAGGCAAGAGCTCAAATTGACAGAGTAAAGCCTCAGTGTGAGAAGAGAATGAGGGAGAGCGAAACTGGGAGCTCAGTGCAAGAATGTTTAGTACTTAGAGCTCTGCATTCTTAAAGTGGAAAATTTTGAAATAAGTTGAGGTAGATTGGTTACAATGTTTGTTAATTTGCACAAAATAAATGCATACTGCTTGCAACTAAGAGATGTAGAAACAATATTCGTAATGAGCAGACTGGTTTTATGCTAATGATTCATCCTCTCGAGGGGAAGTTCTGAAACGGACCATCTTAAGGTAGAAGCATACTGGAATTTAAAGTATACAATCTATACATTTTGCTTCTAGACCTGAAAACTGAATACCAGGCTAAATGGATCATCAACAAAAATCTTAATTAGGTTGCACAGATTACGGTGTGCTACAGAGGCAGGTATTTCACATGAGAAAGGTTAAGATGACAGTGTGGCAGAAGAGCAGACTTTGGAAATCAGATTGTGAAATGTCACTGTGCCTTTGGGTAGCAGGCTTAGGAGATCTGACAAGATCAGGATGCTGTATGAAATGTTCAAGTATTTAAGATCAGACAAGGTCAGTCTGTAATGTGGCAAAGATATAGTCTTCTAAGATTAGAAAGGATTATACAGGGTCACACTGCAAACCATTAATGTTTAAAGACTTTTTGTACTGTATACAGAGAACACAGGACATGGCTTGAGGCAAAAATTAAGCATTTTCAAAGTGTGTTTAACAGAGAATATGCTTTAACATCAATAGCAATTGCCCTAGTCTAGATCATTTAGCAAACTAAATATTATAAATAATATCTTAAGGCAAATCTTTCTTTACTAGGGCTTTAAGAAACAAATGTGCTTTTTTAGAAATCTTGAACAGGGAAGGTGGGCCTTATGTGTAAAATCTTTGAGGTACATCATTCTATTGAGAAGAAGAAGAAGCTGTGCTGACATTTTTCAGCCATGCATTTCATTCAGCCCCTTCCACTCACATAGGACAAAGCAATCCTGCATTACTGCCATAAGAGCCTCCTTTAATATAGCTAATGGCAATCAATCCAGATGAAAGAAGAATTCAGTTAAAAGGTGATTAATGAATTAATTAAAAAAAGTGGTTTCTAAATGTGAAGTCAAAGGTCAGTTTCAGTCTCTGTCTATAATGCATTAAAGAGTGACTGTGTTACACTAAAGAGATGTGCAGGATGCAGAATTGTAAAAAAAGGTGGTTTGATTTTTTGGTTTGGTTTGATTTTTGACTGTTTGACTAAAATAGAATGTGGTAATTTTATTTATTAATAGTAAAAGAGGTGCAATCACCAATTAACTGTAATTTCTATCTAATAAATTTTAATTAAATATAATCTGAAGGTTTAACAAATACACAGTGTCTTTCTTCTTATGCTCCAAGATGCAATTAGATTGCGAATACAGGCAGCTGAAATGACGTTCCTGCTCAGGGTTGCTGGGTTCACTATCCATAATAAGGCAAGCAGCTCAGCAACAGGAAGAGGTCCAGGAGTAGAAGCACTGTTTCACTAGGATGAGCCTTTTCAGGTGGTCTGGGCATGCTGCCTCCCAGGGAGCTGTTCCAGGCACAGCAGACTAGAAGAATACCAGAAGTAAACCCAGATTTCATCTATCTTCTGGTTTAACACTCCCCAGGAGAATATGAAAGAAGTTGCTAAGGATTGGTTGGCCAACTGTTTTCTGCTCTGAATGACACCAATTCAAACATAATCACACAGGAGCCACTCTACCATCACCAATATCCAAATCCGCATGTCTTTGAGGATGTGTGAGGAAAATTCACACATACATACAAAATCCAAATCTGAGTGTGAAATCTGAACAGAGGACCCTGGATCTGTCAGGTGGCAGGCATACCCACTGAGACACCATACTGCCCTATACTACATTCTAGATCTTTAATAATATAAATATATCAGCTGTGACTATAAGCATCTCTTTGGAATTGAAAACACATAGCCAGAACCAAAAGTGCCATAATAGGTTATCAAGTGGCATTTTTGGAAGTACATGATTGCACAGTATAGATACAGTTATATTGTTTAAAGTGTATTCACATAAATAAGAGGACAGCTTTTGCTCAAAATGTTGTCTTTTTAGTATAATATATTTCATATTTTAACATTTTTTGGCACAGATTTTTTACTTTGGTATACGAAGTATAGGGAAAGTATTGTAATTGTCCAAAAATTCCATTTCAAGATTTTGATGAATCTCAACCTCCCTGAGTCCAAAAATACCATTTTTGGAATTATGTCTGTGTGTTTGTTTGTGTGTGTGTGTGTGTATGGAAACACAATAACCTGAGTATGCTTTCACTTAGGTCAACCAAATTTTGCATAATAGTCTTTTTCTTCTTCTTCTTCTTCGTTCGGCTGCTCCCATTAGGGGTTGCCACAGTGGATCATCCAAAATGGTTGTCCGCATATTGATTTGGCAACTTTTCTTCTATTTCCGTTAACCGGAAGTGGTACTTTACCTTTTATTCATGCAGCTGCAGAGTCTGGTTTATTAAATTTTACTTTTATAATAATTGTTCAATATATTATTCATTTGATTTGATTTATTGTTTATGGTTCTTTAATGTACATAATATAAAAATGTAATCATTGTATTGTGGTTTACTCCTGAAATATTTATCCCCATATCTGAGTATACCAGAAAGTCTAGGGAAGACCACTCCCGATTTTTTAATGCAGACATTTAAAATATGGTTAATAGCACTCCTCAATCGAAGAGCAATGAAAATATCTTCATACAAAATATATCTTTTTGTACTTCTAAACATTTTTCTTCTCGTCTTTTCATGTAGATTGTGATAGTAAACATTTCCAGCACCATTTAAAGGCGTGTACTGATCCAAACCGTGAAAAGTTCAGAAAACAAAACTACAAACTTTACAAGACGTGTTCACTATTCATTTCAAAGTAGTTCCAAATGGACACAATACCTTAATGTAAAGTGGCTGAAAAGTAGAAGTAAAATAAAATGATTTATTTAGAAAGTATAGGTGAGCATGGAATGAACAAAATGAGTCATGAAAAACATATATGCCTGTAAAACACCAGATTTTTGATCGAAATATTCTGGCTGCAATATGTTCTTATTAGTTAAATTTCTCCCCACCTAAAGTTTTACAGATCTATTTACACAACAAAACTGAACTCCTGCAAATTGGCACTAAAATGCAACTAAATAAAATGAGCTCCTTCCCAGTCAATCTTGGCGGTGATCTCATCAGACCGGCCTCTACTGCAAAGAATCTTGGTGTCATTTTTGATTCCTCCCTTTCTTACTCCGCCCACATAAATCACATTAAGAAACGTTCTTACCTTCACCTCCGTAACATATCCCGTGTTCGCTCCTTCCTCTCCTTTTGTAATGCTGAGAAACTTGTCCATGCTTTTATCACATCCCGTAACCTGTATGTGTGTGTGCTAGACCATCAATTATGTTGTCTGTTAGGCTTTCTCTGAATTTACTGTCTTAAACTTCTTTATTTACTTATTTGGTTTGTACTATGCTATATACTGTATACTCTGCCGTTCTTTCTTATATTCTGTAAGTGCCTTGAGCATGGGAAAGGCGCTATATAAATAAAATGTATTATTATTATTATTATTAATAATACATTATGATTTTATTAATTTCCAGGGATGGCAAGATGCAGTACCCTCAATAATCTATTGGTTCCACTACACTACTGAGCAATCTTCTGTATGAGAATGAACCAGGCACATTGAACTGATCCTTAGCTCCCAGCCCTTTGCTGTGGCATATGAAGTAGAAGCACTAACACTTACTAGAGTTTGTGAAACTCTTAAACTAGTGCACCTGGGGAAATATACTTCTGGGATTATCTCTAAATATACTTAATATATTTAAATATACTTAATCCTATTAGACATTCTGTTGTCTTGCATCATATTGATGGTTCACCTCCTCCAGGCAATATATTTGTTATACCAGTTATTAAAACATGAAGTGACTTACAACTCAGATGCATGCCATCTGTCTTTTCCTTAAACCAAATGCACCAGTAAATTTTTGGGAAAATACTGTTTAAGAACAATCTCTCTGATGACTAAAGCAGCTAACTAGGAAATATGCATTTGTTGCAGAAATAATATAAAAAAGAAGCCTTTACCAAAGACTTAAATTAAAATTGAAGCTATTTTTATACCAGAGGGTTTAACTGTAATCATAGTTGGACAAAAACTACAAAGAGTCATTCACCAAAATTCTATTATATTATCAGAGACAAAACAATAAGATGAAAACTGATTCAAGACAAAAGAGTGACAGGTGAAAACCAGAATATCAAAATGAAGGCTAATTAACGTTTCTTGTTCATTGAGAGGTTCACAAATAGACTCTTGTGCTGCACTGATATTTATCAGCAAATATTCATGACATAAGTCACAGATATTTGTCAAGTCAATCCCTAGCAACCCATCGTTTTTCCCTAGGTAGCTTCTAAACAAGCAATATTGCATATTTGTAATTTAAAACAATTTAAATCTTTCTCAAATGAATAAATAAAATTCAAACTCATATTTAAAAACAAACCTCAAAAATTAAGCTTTCAAAATACAAAAACATGAATGAATCAAATAAATTACCCAAAAGCACAAAAATATTCTGATCTGTCATCTATAGATAGGATTATTCTAAATAATCATTTTTATATTTAATTTATATACATTTTTTAGAGGAGAGGAGTACAATATTGTATATATATAGCACCAACCAAACTGTAAAACATACTGTAGACCGGAGTTAAATTTTACAACCTTACCCTCCATTAACCTTGGAAGATTTTGTTTATTCAAAGGTTTGTGCATTATGTAATTATTCCCCTTACTGGAAGGACTATTGTGCTCATCCTCAGGGATTGTGGTGCATTTTTTTCACCTTAAAATCCTCTAAAAGTATGCCTTTTAGTAAAACGTTACCTTACCAACCATATTGTATTCTATAATCATTTTTCTTCAGTAAACTGAAGAATGATTTACCTAGTTTGAGAGCTGGAATGCATAAAGAACATCTTTGGAGGCAGGTGGAATGACAGATTTATAAAATGTATTTGTTCATCAGGGTCTCTCACTGATTAACTTCTCGAAAAATGAGCAAGCTGAATCACAGACAGGGAATGAGGTTAAGTTCAGCTTTGTGATAGGGCGGCAATGCCTAGATTTAAGGAATCAAAAAAGCATATTGCAAACAGGATTACAATTTGAAATCAGCTTACATAATGCAGCTGATTATTCATCATATGTGATTACATAACCAAGGCTAACAGAGAACACAAACTGAATCTTGTAGTATTTGAGGGCATTCATTTTTGTATACAAGCAAATATTTTAAATGCTCAATGTATACTAAATTAGTTCTTTATAAATATGACCTAGACAGCCATATTTGTTTAGTGCCTTGTTTGCATGACATTTTGTTAAAGTATTCTGTGAAGTGTGCTGTATTAAATAAACATCTACTGATTAATGTAATAAAGGACATTAAGAAATACATAGACTGGGACTGACATTTAACAGCTTTGAAAACAGTAGAAGGAAAATTGGAGATTTTTTTTCTTTTAAAGAAAGCCTAGCATTATGTTCTGTAGAAATCCATTTTCCTTTTGTATAGAGATGTCAGACTATTGCCGGCATGCTATGAATGTAATGGAAGAGTGCTGGAGGTTTTTAGATGCACTGCTTGTGGCATTCAGTGCAGTTCAGAAATAAGAGGGTGTGAATTTGCATCAATCCAGATCATTAGGAGCTGCTGCACTGTACTGTAATTTAATTCTATCAATGATTCCAGAAATTAAATGTCAAATTTATGACGACTTTATAACTTGCAAAACACATGAAAATGAATTAATACCTCCAACTAGACTAGAATTCTGAGAGAACTGCATTATTTCCCAGGAGCTTTAACAGGTTTTTCTCTTTCAGTTATTCTTATCCATTTATTTTATCCTAATGTGTACTCTTCTTCTAATAGGCTTTTTACTTTTTTTGCTCATTTCTTTTTGTGGTCATTTTAACACATGCTATGCCACATCTTAGTTGCAAAATGATAACTGTTTCAGTTGTTCTTATTCCGATTTGTTAAATAGATTTGTGCACTTGTTTCATAAAATTATATACATTTGAACCCATCATCATCCTAAATAAACTTCTCTTTGCATTAATATTTATAAATTAAAAGCTAAACACTTATATTTGGCCCTTGTTGTGTATTAATACTGCATATTTTTTTAAATAATAAAATAACTTTGCAGATTTGTAATGACATACTAAAAAGTGTTGCCTATGAGAGTTTTCCCAAGCATTTTCTGATCATTTTTGGGGAGGCAGTTGATCATTTATCATATAGGTGTCCCTTTTTCTGTAATTCTCTATACTCTATAAGTGATAATAATTTCACGTCAGATTAAAACCACCTGAAGAAATTAATCAATATTTATTTTGTATTGCATGTTTCATAGCAAATACTATTACTCTGCAACATAGCGAAGCAACAAATAACAAAGATAATTCAAAGATGACCAATTGAGATACTGCAGTCCTGGCATCAGTCAGAATATTGAACAATAAATTGAATTTACACAAGAAGTGGCAGTAAGAACTGCTAGACAACCTCAATGGAGTCAATTTTTTTTTTAAATATACAGTACTTAATATTAAAAAACTTGAGATCTAAAAAGCAAGAAACAAAAGGGTAGGCTATTGGGCTTAGTTTGAACATTATATACACTGGCTTAACCATTATTTCCTTGACAGTTATTTAAAGTACTTTTGGTGTGATGGTAGGATAAAGACAGATTATGTTAAATATTTGTATTCTTATTTATCGTAGTGGAGTGGCCCATCTTGCTGGCATGAAAGGAAGCATTGTAAATAAATAAACAAGAGAGATTATAAAGAGTTGGGGCACCAGAACGTGATCTGTATATAACTGAAGGTTTGAAAAAAAAGGTTCAAGAATTGCAGAGACATCTTCTTTAGGTGCGAGACAAACAACAGCTGATTCCAAGATGGTGGTGGAAACAGTTTTCAGGAATGAATGGTGGAGGAGGTGGTTTTAGGGGGCTGGAAATCATTCTCAAGACGAAGTGTAATTGCCATTTGACAAGCTCTAAAGTTATCTCCCATGCACACGTGTATGACAGCATGAACCATCCTGGAGTATGGCAGGGCACTTTTATTCAAATGGCCACATAAGATCATTGTAGAGTAATTAATAAACCTAACCTAACCTACTGAGCACCTGGAGAAACAATATGAAAAGGACATCTGAGCTCCATACAGGCAATGGCTAAACCAGGATTTGAGCCCAGTCTGCTAACACTGTTAGGCAGTAGCGCATGTCACAGCAACGTTAGAATATTTATTTATTAATCAATGCTGTCAGATTACTTTCCATAGAAAACTGATACTCAACGACAATGTTAAGCCAGACGCTCACCAAGTTAAGAATATCATAATATTTGGCAATTTGACATAGTAGTGTTGTCTAACAAAAATATTTTTTTTATAAAAATGCATGCAGAATGCTGGTAGTGGCTGTTGAGTACCACTTAGAGCTGTTTCGTCCAAACCAACCCACCACTGTATCAAGTTGTTTCGGCATCCATGTGTGTCACGTGCTTGGTTCTGTTTTTCCCTAAATAAAGAACAGTGAGTCTTATTTCTACTTATATTCATTTTTAAATGTTGAGCCAATAAAATAAATTGGTACCGCAAGTGAACTATGATACATAGCGAAATGAGAGAAGTCGCAAAATCAACCAGAATGTTCAAGCAAATTATAGAAAAAAAAAACTTGATCTAAATCCGTTAAGTAGTTCTCTTGTGAAAAGCGGACATACGTACAGACAGAGAGAGAATGGATTTTATATATTATATATTAGTAAACCTTCAAAATAATGTGCAGTTAAAGTCTCAATGGTATTCTCAGCATTTCTGGAGCTTAGTAGAGCCAGATAACTATAAGAATCTTCACTAAGCATCTCTGAAAGTATCTGCTTTGTTTGGGTTCTACATACCTCTGTGAGTCTGCCTTTTCTGACATGAATGTCATGAAATCAAAGTTCAGAACAAGACTGACAGATGAACATTTAAATAACTCCATAAGAGTGAACCTAAGTGGCTACACTCCACCATATGCCTCTCTTGTTAACTCCATGCACAGCCATTCATCTGACTAACTAAAAAACACATTACACATGCAACTGGATATGTGAATACTCTTGTGAAGTGAAACAGTGACATGTAACAAAATGACGAATAAGTAATATCTGTGTATTTGTAATTGCATTGTTTTGTTTTGACAGCATTCATGTTTTCATTCAATAGTGTGAGATACACTAGAAAATGCACACATACATACAAAATGCACTTGCAGGTGAACTAAATATTGTTTGTGATGTTTTAATGCAAAATGTGAGTTGTGGACACTATTTTTTGTATATGTTCAAGCAAAATAAGCTTATTCAGTTTGTTTGGGTTGAAATAAGCTATGAGAATAAACGTCAGAAAACATAAGTAGCTCTTGGCTATTTTCATTTTGTAAAAGTAACTCTCAGGGGAAAAAAGGTTGGAGAGTCCTGCTCTAGACCCACCCTATGTGAGGGAGTGTACTGTAAGTGAGGGTGTGCATATGGGTGTATTCAATGATGGACTGACTCCTTATCCATCTTTAACATTTTCATACACTGATGGTGCAGCAATTTCCATTGACCATGAATCAGAAAAAATGCTCTAAGATCTGTAAGATGAATCACTCAGTATGGAAGAATATGGAAATACTAAATGTCATCCTGATAAATAGACTTCTTTTTTGCTGGTTGTTTTTAGCTAAATTATATTCTACGGTCGGAATCCTGAACATCACCCAGTGGACCTGTGGACTCAGTATTTTACAATATCAATCAACATTTATTTATATAGCACATTTTCATACAAAAAAAATGTAGCTCAAAGTGCTTTACAAAATGAAGAATAGAAAAATAGAAGACACAATAAAAAATAAACATAAGTCAACATTAATTAACATAGAATAAGTAAGGTCCGATGGCCAGGGTGGACAGAAAAAAAAAAAAAAAACTCCAAGAGCTGGAGAAAAAAGAAATAAAATCTGTAGGGATTCCAGACCAAGAGACCGCCCAGTCCCCTCTGGGCAATCTACCTAACATAAATCAAACAGTCCTCTTTGTATTTAGGGTTTTCATGGAAGGACCTGATGATGATGGTCATGTAGACTTCTGGCTTTCAGCCCATCAATGTTGGTGCATCATGATGCTTTGAGTAGGTGGTGGTGGCACAGGCCGCCGCCACCACAAAGAAACCGGAAAAAGAAACAGAAGAGAGAGTAGGGGTCAGTACGGATTTTGGAGCCACTGTGAATAGTTATTATGATGAAAAATGCCAATTCCTATGTTATATTCTTATGTTACCCTTAGTCATCCTTCAGAGAAGTTGAAAACATTTTATCACCATACAATGGAGAGCACTTATTGAAGTAACATGTACACTAAATTAACAACACTCATATCCTTTTACATTGCACTGTGAGTCAATTGGACCCCACACACCTAGCTAGACTTCCTTCAGGATGCCTACTACAATAGCCAGTTAGATTTTGCACTTGATTCCTTCCTCAAGAATTTTAAATGTCACCGTTGTTAGAAGATTGAAATTTCCCTTATTCCAGACTTGTTTCATTAAATATTTGATAAAACTAATTGCCTGTCATCAACAGCTGAGCAAAAGTGTTAAGGTCACAGGAATTCGATGCTCATCCAACATGTCTTTTAACACATCTCTTAAAAATTCCATGCATAGAAGTTTTATCGAAAAGTAAAAGTGATTCTGTCTTAAATGTAGAAAGATCCAAGCCAATTCCCTACTCTGAACAGAGATTTAACTTTGGAATTACAGTAAGTCGATGACAGAGTGACAACTTCAGTCCATACATTATTTAGCCAACAATTTTTGAAAATGAATGTGTTGATTGCACATTGTACATTAAAGGGGATCAATACTTTGAGAATCTGGAATAAACTACTGTTGCATGTAGATGAAGAAAAAATATTAACAGCTTTTAGAAGGTATCCGGAGGAGATATTGGGACAGCTTTGCTATTAGCCATCCAAACAAGCTCGATGGCATAAATGGTCTTCTACCATTGACAGAACATTTTATGATTTAAAATAGTGTCTACAGTTATTCTAATGTATAGTTACTAATGTAAACAGAGATTTATTTACAGTATATATAATGTATAATGTTTTAAGTATTGCTGTAAAAAGAAAGTAGCCAAAATATGTCATTAAGACTTTAAACTATTACATTTAAGATTCTCATTTACTCATTTTCAGCGGCATTTTTGGCATGAAAATTCAGGTGGCAATTCATGGACTTATGAGAGAGTTTCTATTGGAATTGGTGCAGCCATTCTGAGAAGCTGACCGTTAAAGAAGATTTGCAGAGAGAGAGAGAGAGAGAGTGTCACTGTGTGTGTGTGTGTGTGTGTGTGTGTTTGAGAGAGACAGACGTTTAAGCACATAAATAGCAGCAATTAGCCAACCAACTACTCTGCTTAAATCTATTATTCTTGGTATGTGGCCTCCAGTGAGTTTTGGGAAGGATCCTAGCTTGGATCAGCTGACAGAGATGGAAAAAGTGAATGCAGTTGGTGCTGCCACTGACAACAAGTGAGCGGTGTATGTTGAAGCCAATGATGTGAATGTGCTTTGAGAGAAACTGGAAGATTACATCGGTAGCAGCTGTGCTGGGGATGGCTGAGAAAGAGACACTGTGTTTTACAACGTATTAGGCTACTAACTCTCGTGATAACTATCAGCTGAATAACGCCTTAAATAAATCACACAAATCTAGATTCATCAACATTATTAACATTATTTTGTCAAACAGTACAACACCCAAGGACAGTATTAAAAGATACCTAAACATCAATATCCAATGCTCAACACCAAAAACATAAACACACACATTAATAAATTTTCAATTTGTGTCAATGGATAAAGTGCTAAATCATATTGTGCACAAGCAATCAACATGATTCATAATGCTTACTATTTGAAAATACCAGCATGTACAAGTTCACATATCCTTCAAATTACATCAATAACATTTGTTTTTATAACACATTTTCATACATAGGATGTAGCTCACAGTGCTTTACGAAATGTTAAAGAAATAGCTGCAAGAAAAGAAAAATTAAATTAGATAAGAACGATAATAAATAAATAACAAAAAATAAATCAGTACAGGCTTACATAAAATAGATATATATTTACCGTATATACTCGTGTTTAAGTTCTCCCGCAGATAAGCCGAGGCTTGATTTTACCGTATAATTTCTGGTATTTTATAATGTCAGTCGTATAAGTCAAGTGAGGAAAACTTACACTATTGGTATAAGGGATTATGATATGCTAATTTTTTTGTGTATTGTATCTATATGACTACATGGTAATACACAAACTATTCCAAAGCGACGTTTGCACTGTTTTGTGTTTTTTGTATCTCACACCCTCATACACCTTTATCATAAGAGCATCCCTTATCTACGATGGAGCGTTCGATCAGAAGAAAATATGAAGCTGGTTTTAAATGAAAAGTTGTTGAAGTGGTGAAAGAAATTGATATCTGCACTGCTGCAACAAAATTTGACGTGTCTGAGAAACTGGTGTGAGATTGGAGGAAGCAAGAAGGTGTAAAAAAAAATGTAAGTGTCCAATTTATGAACAGGCATATAAGTTGGGGTCTGATTTTCTGATTGATTTTCCGTGTTTTAAGACTCAACTTATATGCAAGTATATAGGGTAATAGAAAGATAGAGTCCTTATATATAGTAACCAACAAAAATAAATAAACCCCAGATATGCTGGTGAAAATACAAAATATGCTGGAGTTCCTAAGGCCGCCTTTTCCCTACTGGGTGAAACATGTTCTTAAGTCATTCCTCATCATTTCCATGCTTCACAAAAATGAATCTATGGGGTGCTTGAAAGACTCTAGCTTTAAAGCACCAAGGCAGAACTAAAGAGTAAGTCAAGAACACAGCATGGTCCAAGTGCCTGTCCTAGCATTGTGAAAACATGCTAGTGGTGGTGCCAGGCACAACACAAATTCAAATGAAATATTTTTCTAGATAAGAAATTGTACGAGCATATCATTGAAAATTGGAAAGAAGTTGACTTTGCTATAAATATTTTAACCAAATGTTAAATTATTGAGGCAGCTTTACTACTTATTTATTTTTTTGCAAATCAGTGCCATCTGCTGAGGGAGCCGTGCTTCTTCTGACCTTAATGTAGAGATGCAACTTATAATTTTATAGTTGGAGGAAGGACTCTCAAAAAACAATTGGCCATCACATAGAGTCCATGCTACTAGAAAAATCTAATCAGTTCACTGTGGGACACTGTGAGCTGGATAAATAGATAGATCTTACGGAAGACTAAATGTTTGGCTTAATGTTAGTCAATATAAGCAAAACTAGAAACAAGACATGAACCTGCTATATATTTTGTTCAACCATAAAAGAAGCTAAAAAGACACAGCAGAATAGAGAAGGGAATGTAGGGGAGGAACCCTGATGGAGTAGAAGAATTCTGAAAAGAAATTCCTGAAATGTTGTGTTGTTTACGTGTTTTCTAATACATATGTTTTGTCATATATGCACTATAGTATCTATCTGTCTATAGCAACAGACAGACAGCTCTTCACAGACAGGATGGAAAGGCAGCTGTCAGCATGCTTATCAGTCTGGCCAGGGCAGAGGTTTGAGTGTCAGCAGCCTGTCTGGCATGGAATAGAAGAACATCCTTGACAATCATCGAGAGGAGTTGAGAAAGAAAATGGATAAAGTAGGTTAGCACCTTTTCTTTGTTTTAGTGACGCTGAAGTCTGATGAACAAAACTGCGGGAAAGCAGCACAAGGCTTGCTGCATCTTCTTCCCAGTGTACATTTGTTGTTTATTGACAGGTTTCTCTTGGCTCAGTGATAGATAGGGCTCTTTCCCGACTGGGACGCTTCCATAATAAAAGGACCAGGGGAGTGGACATGCACAAGGCACTACCTTCCCTGGAGGTCTAGATGGCAGCCCCCCGGGTTGCAGCCGTGCCTCAGATTACCCCAGGGTTTCATGGAAGTTGGAGTTCAGCTCTGTCCTTTTGGGTTCTGTGGGTGCATCCAGGGTGTGTTGCAGGAGCGGCAGAGCCTCACTATATCGGGCTTCCAACTCACCCGGGAGTACTTACAGATCAAGCTAATGGGCAACCTGGAGTTCTCCCAGGTGCAGCATAAAAGGGGCCGCTTCACTTCATTTAGAGGGCCACAGTCAGGAGGGAGAAGATGGAGATTGCTGGAGGAGAGGAGATGGAGAAGACAGAGTGAGAAAGAGGAAGAGAGAAGAAAAGGGCAAAGTGCTGTGCTCTGTAAATATTGTACTGTGCATTAGTGAGAAATGATTTGGGAAGCATTTCTCCCTGAATAAAGCCTGTGTGTGTTGCTGAACTTGTGCCTGTTGTCCGTGTTGGTTTTGGGGAGCTTGTGTGCCCCCTGTAGCCACAGCCCATAACAATGGAAAAGTTAAGCAAGATTTGTTAGACTTTTGATACAAGGTGTTATCATGTTCTTTTTTTTTCAATAAACTCTAATTTTTTGGTTCTACTGTCACCAATGTGTGTCTCCATATTTCCATCTTGATACGTGCTATATTTCATATTACTAAAATGATCATTGCTGTTCCTGGAAAACAAAATACTGTAACTGTTTCCCTGTCTGTTAAAATACCATGTAACTTACAGTCATGTTTAAAAGAGTTTAGAATAAATTAAGTAAATATTAAATTCAAAAATATTACATTAGGTAAAATGGTCATTTGATTGAAACGTTCTGCGGTTGTGTGATTGCAGGTCTTGCAGAAGATCCAGACTAATTTACAACTGTTAGAGCAAGAAAAAAGCTTATATTTTGCAAAAGACAGTTTATAATATGTATTTGTTAAGAACACAAATGCATATTTTTGAAATAAAAGGTATTTTAGTTATTTATGGGTTCTCAACAAGCAACTCTGGGAGTGTGAATCTGAGGCATTTCTGAAATAACTGTTTTCCTTATGGTTTTTGCTTCTAATCTGGTGTCAGTTTTGTGTCCTAACCTACAGTATTAGTTAAAGAAGAACAGAGCACATGAAAATAGCTTACTGCATTGCTATATTTCATTGACATACCATATAATAGTTGGTTTGTTTACATGCCCTACCTAAGCGCCATATCAAAGATGTTGTGATAAGGCGCTAGAACACAGCAGCAACTTTATCATTTTGCATCAATGCAGGTCATTCCCTTTTTTTATTAAGCTGCTCTATCCGTTAAAGATAAGAAGCCACATTTCTGTTTCAAAAGGAGGAGGCACATTCTACAAGATAAGAAAATATATCTTCACATTTACTTTTAATACTTCTAAAAAGGCAAAAATGTAATGCTGCTTTATTTCCATAAACAAATTTCAGAAATTACATGCAAACTCCCTGCAGGCAAAGCAAAGGCTATCATTTAGGTCTCGAAATGATCAAATATTTTTATTGAATTTCTACTTCTTAGCCACTTGGTGGGAGGCAGCGGTACAATGTAATTTTTTTTCTGAATCTTTGCCACATTGCTAAGATAAATGTTTTTCCTCTGTGCAGAATTTTTATTGTCTTTGTGATGCTGTGGGCTGTAATCCAACCCTTATTGTACTGCAGAATATGCCATAAGTTCAGCCACTTTGATTCTATTAATAACTAGAAGCATATATCTGCACCCAAACTGTAATCCTAAAAGTAATTTATTTTTGGCTAATAAGAATATGCACTCATAATGTCTGAATGTGAATGTAACCCAGCTTTAGATGTTATCAATTCATCCATCCATCTATTTTCAAAAGTAGCTTATGCCCATTAAGGGTCATGAGATGCCAGAGCCTATTATAGCACTAAGTACGATGCTATCTGGCACTTACTTTGATTTTCTTAGAAGTCTTTAAATAATATTAAGTAAATACTCCCTCCTTTACAATGGATTACACAAGAATATAGAAGTCTACCTGTAGCAACTCATAACTCCTTTATTACCAATGTGGTATTAAGGCATTTTTGTATTAACAGTTTCTAAGTACTCACTGGATTTACTTCTGTCAGGTTTTTAACTGTGGTGTGCCGCAATGTTTTAGTCTTCTGCTGTTAAATATAGCACAGCAGAGAATATATAAAGTAATCCAAACACAATCTTAGTCCATAAAGGCACAATCTTGTTTGTTTTTTATTTTTGTTCTTTGAGCAGGGTGGCATGGTGGCACAGTGGTAGCACTGCTGCCTCGCAGTAGGGAGACCTGGGTTTCGCTTCCCGGGCCCTTCCTGTGTGGAGTTTGGATGTTCTCCCCGTGTCTGCGTGGGTTTCCTACCATAGTCCAAAGACATGCAGGTTAGGTGCATTGGGGATTCTAAATTGTCCCTAGTGTGTGTTTGGTTTGTGTGTGTGTGTGCCCTGCAATGGGCTGGCAGCCTGCCTCGGGTTTGTTTCCTGCCTTGTGCCGTATGATTGGCTCCAGCAGACCCCTGTGACCCTGTAGTTAGATAGATAGATACTTTATTAATCCCAAGGGGAAATTCACAGTTAGGCTATAGTGGGTTGGATAATGGATGGATGGAAGGGTTCTTTGAGCACAACTTTGTTTTTCAAGACACAGACTTAAAAATGAGCATACAGGTACTTTTTACCATAAGTTACATTTTTAACGCAGAACCTTCAGATCACCCTACCTCCTGGAGGCAAGAAATTCTACTGTGTGATTTATCAACAGAGAAACTGCACTATGCATTTGATGGTGGTGTGGTGGTTAACATACTTGCCTCAAAATAAAGAAATTTCCCAATACTTTTAACATTTTATTTGAATCAAGAATTTTCCACACTAATTTTGTCATGGCCCCAAGTTGCCCCTGGTGGTGCCATACTGTCTACATTTTCTTTGCACCAGAAAGGAACACCAAGAATACTGTAAACAAAGTGGCTTTAAAATACTAAGAATAATTATTTACTACAAGACATGAGGGCAGTAAAGTGTGGTAATTTATAATTTCCAGTTACTTTTTACTTTTACACCTCTCCACTTTCTTATCAAGGCAATGCTGGGAAATTCAGATAGGAAAATATAAACACGAAGATCACAAAAGATTTTCTGCCCTTAAAGCCAATAATACATTGCATTAGTTGTAATGGTTTTCAGCTAGTCCCTTTATACATACAGTACCTCAAAACAGACGGGCATGAACTTAAATAATTAATAAAAATGTGTTATGTTTATTTTACATTTTTTGCCCTGCTGTTCTGTTTTTAAAGAACAATGTTTGTCCCTTTTAGGGTTTTTTAATATGTAGAAATTCTTTCTTTTCTTTATTTTTAGTTTCTGACTATAATTAATTTATTTTCATGGATGCCTCTGTTATATTTCAGCCAGGATTCTCCACCTGGCTGGGGTTCAAATATCTCTTTTTATGTTTATTATATTTATTGATTATGTTAAGATTTTTGATTCTTTAGTTTTATTATGTTTAAGCATCTTTTACTATGTGCCATATGTTTTGTGGGTGGCTCCCATCACCATCTAAGAAATGCCCTCAGCCCTATAAAGACAGAGAAAAACCCACAGTCCTTTGCCGTTCATTGTGAATCTGCTTGTAGAGTTAGTAAGTTCCTATTGTGATTTTCTGGAATTTTCTAGATTTCCTATTTTAAATGCCTTCTGTCCTTTGTGCTCTTCGGAGCTTATTTTCATAGTGTTTTTATAAAATAAATCTGGATTTCCTATTTTGAAGGCCTTCTATGCCTTTGTACTATTTGGAGCTTCTTGTCATAGAGTGTTATTATAAAGTGAATCTTTTTATTTATAAAGATTCTTAGTTGCCGTTTGTGCGACTAGTTGGGTTTTGACAGATTTCCCCCTCTAGTGGTCATTTTGAGTCATTATTAGTTCAAAACAGCAGCCCTTTTTTACTTGATGCTTTACTGTTCCAATTTGATGCTATGGGCAAGCAACTAGAAGTGTGAAGCTTGTGACATCACCATTGTAGTGGTTAGTAAGATCAGGTCCAATCACTTATTGGTTTACAGATTCAAAATTACAAACTTTTAGTGTGATTATGGGGTATTAATATGCCTGGAATAAAACTCCCAGCTTTTGATTTTGACCATGATTTTGATTTAGGGATTTGATGTAAAAGCTTAGGTTAATAGATCTATTGGTGGGAAATTTTGATCTGTTTCATGGCTTCATCTCCTAACCCTTTTCATCACAAATGTGTCATTGTCCATGTTATGGCAAAAGATGTTTAATAATTTTGAAGGAAAATGGTTGTGTTTTTGGAAGGGTATTGTTTTCAATTTATTACTTACATTTTACTGAAATCTTTTCAGTGTGGATTAAACTTTTTTTGTCTGTTTCTGCCCTGTCCCCACTATTTTTCTGAGAGTTAATCACAATTCAGTTACTGTTTCTTAACTCATAGGGTCACTTTATGGGCCTTTCAAGTTCCAATGAAGTCTTAAGTGATTTAATTTAATTTTTCCTAAGTTTTCCTTGAGATTTAGACAAATGTTATACATATAAAATTGGGGTTTGAAACCCAACAAATACATTTCTGATGTTTGTTGTTAATTTTAAGTAGTATTAACAATGCTAAAAATGAATCATGTTCTATCGTTATGCTACTTTGTTTTCCATGGCCGTCATCATTATTTGGGCTTTTTTGTTAACAGCTTTCCTATTCGGGGTGACTGGAAGTACGTGACACGTCACTTCTCCATTGCAACAGTATAAAGGTTAGCACAGTGCACATCCTCTTTGTCCAAGATTGTGGATATCGGAAAACTGTTTGGCTTTTGCTTTATTTTCTTGTGAGTGTTTTTGTTTTTTTGACTCATTATTATATGAACTCTTACCACGATTTAGGAAAGTTTTTTGGGTTTGATGCTTAAGTTATTCAGGTTCCCACTTACAACTAAGCCTTTTTTGACTATATTACTTTGTCTAGTCTTGTTCACCTCTCTCTGCCTCTATTTTTTTTCCTCAGGCAGAATATGCAGAACACTTAGGCTCACTATTACACTGCTACTTTTGGAAGATCAAGTTCTCAGTATGCTCTTCGTCAAATTACCAGTCAAGTATCACCTTAAGCACCTCTCTTATTCCCAAACTAGGCTGACCCGCCTTTTAAGGCGACCGACTTTAAGTTGACCACTTCTTAAGGCAATTCAATATGCAGATCAATTTGATATTTTATACAAACTCATTAATTTGGTTATATTGCATTTGAGCGATATTACTTTAATACTCGTAGTTTCTGTTATTTTTGTGATGAAATTTAAACTTTTTTTCTATATTGAGGTCGCCCTTTTGAACCCCCCTGATATTTACTACGCGGTGAGGCATTTGTACTACATCAACATTAATTATTTCCAGAGACATAATTTTGTCTGTTTTTCCAGCGCATCACGCACAAAAGCAAGGGAACGATGGGGACAGAAGGACAATCCCGACTGCTTTTAGATAGTAAGAAAGAAGAAGAAGATATCGCACAGTGTGGAGTAGAGAAATCATCTTTTTGCCTGGAAAAACGTAACTACAAATCCCATCGTGCATTGCAAAATGGACTGGGCGTGTGTGAAACTCCGTGCTACTCACACAGTCTGTAGTAGAAAATCATCTTTTACCTGGAAAAACGAAACTACAAATCCCATCGTGCATTGCAAAATGGACGGCGTGTGTGTGAAACTCCGCGCCTGCGTAGCACTCACGGGACGGAAGGACAATCCCGATGGCTTTTATATAGAAGGATACTTGATTTACAGGTAGAGTATTTGTAAAGACTCTGTTAGGCAACAGCGGTATTTAAATAAGAACAAAATCAGGAGATGGATCGTGGCTTTATTAACAGGGATAGGTGGACACCAGAAAGAAAATATTCTGATAAATAAGCACAGAACATGAAACTAAAATCAAATTTCAAAGAACATAGCAGAGGAGTTGAAAATGAAATAATTTAATGTAAATAAAGCTAAAACAAAACATGAAAGTCATAGTCAATTAACAATAGAATTTGTTGTTCAAGATCATATTGAGACACTAATGAGAATGCTAGTCTTTTATTTTACCTACTCACAAACTTGGATAACTAGAAATTGCATGGCGTTTATTTTTCTGGCCTGGTGATGTCATGCGTTAAACATTTCCAGTAGATCTTGCTTAGTAACTGATTGTGAACCAGACCAAACAGAATACACAAAATAGCACATTACAAACAAAATGATGTTGTGGCAAAACATATTTCTTTTTTAATATTATTAAGAATGTGTCTTTATAAAAAGTAAATAAACCCATTGTGTTCCTTGGCCTTCCAAACCAAAGCCTTGATCTTAAATGCCAAGGAATGACTGAAAAAAATGTAAATACAGCTCAGATCATAACAGTATGTGATTCTGATATTTGATGGGATGTTTTCATTACACATATGTAAATGCATTCATAAAAATAGTTCCATTTTCTAAGAAAACAATTTTATATAATATATTTGATTACAGTGGATTTTCTGTTCAGGTCAAGTGAAGACCACTGATTTCCAGTATTTTCTACTTTCTTACCCTTATATACCACTTTGCAGCACCATAACACTGTGTTCACTCATTTTTCTTGACTGTATTGTCTGTAACATTTTGCCAGATTTTTTTGTTCCACTAATTCTCTTTGTTGCTGCTAAATGTAGACCTGTGCATACAATAATTGGAAGAGTACTATTCCTTTTGCATTGTTTGGCATTGTCCTGTAATTTTTCTGAATCTGAGATTGGGAATTTCACAATATTATTATTTATAAGGTAAGAAAAAAACCAGTATAATAAATTGTTTCATTCATGGATGACAAAATGCTTGATGCCATCTGAAAAAAGCAATTAAAATGCTGGGCAAAACACAGACCAGTGTAGTTGATACAGCAAACAACCAAATACTGCATTAGCTGATATTGCACAAAATAAATTGAAGGACAGTTCACTTAAACTCTTTTTAACAGTCCGTTCATTCATCACTGCCCCCGCCATGTCTCAATGATAAAAACACACATGTCAAAAATACTAATAAAAACTGCTTATCTTTTTTGAAAACTTGAATATGGAAATTTTTTACATTTACATGTGCGTTGATAATATCTGTGGGATATTAAAGAGAGGGGTCAGGCACAAACATCATTCAGAATTACAATTCACATGTTGCTGAGAAGGGCATTTCAGGCAGTAGAGAAATTATGCCTGGCATTTGTTTGTGACAATTGAAAATACTAAAAAATAAGAAAGAATTTGGGTCAACAGTTTCCATTGGGCTTGCTCCTGATGCTGCAAAGATAGACCCCAGTCCTGTATGACCCCTAGACGTGAGTTTGGAAAATCAATGAATGTACTTTGCCAGTCTGAGTAAGGGAATACAAACATTTAAACAAAGACCATGCAGATTAGTAAGTTTCATTATAGTGGTAATTTTAACGAGACCTATGACTATGTTTAGCCAAAATACCTTGTTGTAATCTTGGGGTACCATTGTTTGAACACTAAAACTGGAATATGCAATAAATCATAAAATATTATAAATTAGGATATGCACACTGTACATGTATTCGCATGGACTGCAAACAAAAACCATGCCAGCATTAAGAGGAAAAGCTACTTTCATGATACATACAAAATTAGTTGCTGTCTGCCATAGTGTAGGGCAGCTCCTCTTTGCCTGTTCCTCTCTGAACACCAGCTTACTCTATTCTGTGAACCAATCAAGGTCTCTTCCCATTGGCCCCTGTGCTGAACATTGAAGTCCTCTTGACAGAACTGCCACAGGTTCATCTCAAGCATGTTTATTGAACAATGTACAGATATGCTGCTACATAAGAGCCTAAGGAGTATGATGATTTCACTTTCCCTTCTGTTTGAGTTATGGAACACATCTCCAAAGCAAACTGTGATCAACATACACTTGGCTTGCGCTGTTACCAACCTGACCATAGTTTATATTGCAGTATCAGCAACTGCCAATGCACACTTTGTCATCACTGTGATACTCCATAGAGTCAAACACTGACACCTGTGTGAGGCTCTGATTTATTTGTTTCATAAGAAAGTCTCTGCCCTCTTTCTCAACCCCTCCTGATTTAAAAGATGTGCTCTCCTTCCTTGCTGATAAATCAAGCAAATACTTAGGCCCTCCCAGGGACACCCCAGAAGTTTTTTTTTGCCAGGCTTTCAAAGTGTCCAGAAGGTTTGTTTAGAAGGTGAAAGACATCCCAGGCCCCACATATTTCACACCTTTGCTATGGGCATGAACAATTGAGCACACACAAAGTTAGCAATAGTACATAGTATACAGAGAAAGAAGCAAATGTAACAGATGTCCATCTGTCTTCCAGCATTCATCCATCTATTGGTTTTCAAAGCCTGGCAAAATTAGCTAGTTTAGCAGAACCCAGCACTGGACAGGTCTCCAGTCCTGCACACAGCACAGTTACTTACTCATTCACATTTACTCCTACATGGAAAACTTAAATCTAACCTACATGAATTCTGGCAGCTCTGGCATGCTTATCTAGTTTATAGTCACAAAGTACAGGGGTCAATCACACCAACAAAATACACAATCCAAATAAGGCCTGAATGGGATACCAGATTTTGAATACTGTCATGTACACATTCACATTTGCACAGAGCAGATGTATTTTTCACAAGTACTCGCTTTCTTAACTAAAATCCACACAGAATTTCGCTAGCCATTAGATTAGGAGTGAACAAACATTTTGGTGGTGGGCTGAATTATCAGTAATAACTCATACAGTGGGCCATATAAAATGTAGGTGTACCTGCGAACCAAGGCAATCGCGCGTTAATGGTAAACCATTAGCCTAATAACTAGATGCTCTAAAAAATGGTTTATTTATTTATTTATTTTTTGTTCATTGCATTAAGGGAAAAGCTCAAACACTAATAAGGGAATAAATTTAAAGTAAAGTGATTTTGCTATAACATTCTAGTTATGAACATGAAACTGCTTACTACTGCACAAATATTTGTATCTGTAAGTACAGTTCTACATTTTCTTTACATAATTTGTGAAAAAAACCTGCTCTCAACTGTATGTGTTACCACATAATAAACATCATGCATCACAAATACCGTTAAGTCCAAAACTTTGGAAAACTTTAATAATAAGTTGTTTAATTTACTGTAAATTAGTATTACATTCTGAAGGCAGTAATTTCCATTACTAGACATTGCATATTTGTCCAGACAATCATGTATATCATCTGTACTGTCATTTAGGTATCACAATACTGTTCTGTCTACATTGTTCCATAGAAATTTTTGTTAACTCTACACTGGGCCAATTTGTTTAGTTACCACTTAGTTTTATCTAAAGCTGACACAAGTTTTGTCCTGCTATGCCTATCCTATAACTGTAGTGCTGACGCCTGTGTTAGTGCATGAACTGGCTGGTTAGCTTATTTTAAGTGGTGAATCCGCTCCACTAAATATTGCTTCAAGTGAAAACCTGTCCATCAGATATAGAATGACCAGTCAAACATCTTCAGTTGAGAAGTAATATTTTTAAATCTTCCTTTTATAAATTACACTGCAGCTATCAGTAACATTTCCATTAGCAATGGTTTCTGCCCAGTGAGTTGGCTCTTCTTAATTTGATTTTTCTTTTTTATTGTCACTATTGGCTGACATGCACATTGTCTATAGTGCAATAATAATGTGGCCTAAATGATTTGAATAGCTGTGTAGGACCGCTTCTGTCTGTTGTGGAGTGCTCACATATGACATATAACAAAATAAAATTGAAAAATTAATCATCAACTGTGACACCCATCCCCATCCAGATTTGTTCTAGGAGAATCTGGACCGTGACTTTAATGCTACCAACATAACAAAGTGCATGACATTAATTGAATATAAATGAAGCATGATGCATATGGACTAGATGTCCATAAACAGCAATTCACTAATAAGCATTTATTAGAGGAATAATCATTTGACACAATATCTTCTTTAAGTCAGCTTGCCCTGTGAAATATCATTTTTCTACAGCTTTCTACTATGTGCTAAGTGCTGACAGTCCAGAAGAGTTTTATAATGTTGCTTTTAACTGTGGGTTGATTGTGAAGTTATTTGCACCAGTTGCTGTTGTTGCAATGATCTCATTTAAAATGTATGAATTAATTTCTAGTTACTTCATTTAACCTGTATAGTGAATATTACCTACATCTTGTGGATGACTTGGTAGAATACATCATTCCAAAAGCAATTGTTACCTCAAAGTGCACTCTTTGAAAATAAAAAACACTCCTCTTTATTTTGAATATTATGTTAGAAATTAAAAACTGTAGAAGAAATCAACATATTAATTAAAGAAAAAACGTATCTTCTAACAGGGCAAGTTTGATAAAACCTCTTTGAGTCAGGAACCATGCAGGAGGAAACTTGTCCATTGCATATTTAATTATCTGTCACGCAAATGCTAAAGAGGGAGCATTCATCACAGTAGTCTGTTGCAAAATGATCAAAAAATAAGGGCAGAGATCCATTTCTATAAACAACTGAATTTACATAACAGCGCTGAAACAATCCTGACATTTACTCTGATTGGTTTGCTGGCTTACACACCCAAATAACGTATCCAAATAAAAGTCACTTTTACCACACTCTTGCTCTTCTCATATTGCTTAGGTTCAGCTATTATCCTTGAAATCTCTGTGTATGTGACAACTGTTCAGTCTTGTTGTGTTCAAGACATCTACTGATCTTTTAATCCATTCTCTAGTACATTTTGTGTATTACATCATCCATTCTCCTAGTACATTTGTGTAATTTATTTATTTAACCATTTCATTAGTTCTCTTCGTGACATTTCTAAAACAAATGCTTAAATAATTCAATGTGCACTACAATCCAAAATACTTAACTATTGTTACCTTCAAATTATTCTCTCACAACAAACTACCATCAGGAGTTTCATTTTTTCAATTAAAATACTGATTGATGGTAAAGTTATTTTGGTAGAAACCAAATACAAAATAAATTCTACTTAAAGATCATCCAGCAACCCATTATAAACAGATGATTTGAAATCTGTGCTTTGTTTTATTTCAACTCTTAGATGAAAGTTGAATTTGTAAAAGTGATTCTGAATTATAAAGTGTTCATGAAAGTAAAAGAATACTATTTACAACTGGAGTGTGCTGGACAGTTTGGCACAACTGATTAATTCAGTTACTATATATACACATTAGAAGGATTGAAATGAGAGCAGGCCATTCATCCCAATAAAGGTTGTGAATTGTATTCTCCAAAGTCAAGTCCAATTCAACAAGTTAAGTTCTGAAGGTCCTTAAAGTCTTAATATTTACCACACTACGTTGTAATTTTACTCCATATGTCAATGGTTCTCTGTGTGGAAAAAATACTTTCTAACATATCTGCAAAATGTACACTTATTCTGTCTCTATATTTTTCCCTGCATTCTTTGTTAAAGAACTCATTTTATTTTGTCATCTGGGATACACCATACAAATTCCCTTCATAATTTTGAACATGTTAATATCATCCCCTTTTAATCTCCTTTGTCTTAAACTGAAAAGGTTCAGCTCCTTCAGGTTTTCTTCATAGCTCATACCTCACAGTCTTGGAACCAATCTAGTTGTTCTTCTCTGGACTTTTTCTAATGCTACTATGTCTTTTTTGTAATATGAAGACTAGAACTACACACAACACTCAAGATGAGGTCTCACTAGTGTATTATATACTGTACATTGGCTTAAGCATAATCTCTTTAAATTCCAATGTGATATATTTGATATAACCCAACATCCTATTAGCCTTCTTAATCGCTTCTGCACACTGTCTGGATGCAGAATTTTGAAGTATTTACTATAATTCCAAAATCTATCCAATGTGGTGTTCTTTTAACTTTCAAACATCCCATTGTGTATTGAAATCTAATATTTTTAATTCCTACAGTATGTGTAATACGTTATATTTACTTAACATTACATTTCGTGTGGCAACAATTTTCCCAAATCTGAAATCTGCCCAGGTCCGTCTGTAAAAATGTATCTGATTTTAGACTATCTGCCATTCCACTTATGTTTGTATCGTCTGCAAACTCAACCGCCTTGTTATTTATATTTTTATCAAGATCATGTTTATAGCTATGAGGAAGAGCAACTTTCCCATTACTGATCCCAGAGAGACAAGTCTTTTAACATCACCTAATTCAAAAGAAGTGCCTCATACTATAACTATTTGCTTTCTTTGTTTAAAGCAGTTTTGTATTCACCTATACACTATGCCTTGTTCTCCCCATTCTTTTACTTTCATGAAAAGCCCCTCATGTGGGACCTTATTAAAAACCTTCTAAAAATTAAGATATATAATATCATATGCACTTCTATGTTCATTTGGATGTTCCTTCCTGATAGAATTCCAGAATATTAGTGAAACTCAATCTAAGCTATCCAAACCCACGTTGACTGTTCTATTACACCTGCTCTTGCCATGTCATGCCTGATCTTTTCCTTAATATTTGCTTCCTTTATGGTACCCATGATATCCCGCATTTAATGTTTAGTGAAAGGCAGGCAATGACATGATGTTTAGGGCATTATAGTGTTTTAAGACTATTTATATGTCTGATAAGATCCATGAGCCTAAATTTTAGTTTGCTTCTAAAAGAACACAGAACGCCTTGATTAGGTTGATTAATACACTAAATTAGCAATCATAAAATGCAGCCGTACATACACGCACCCACACACACACAGACACTAACATATATATATATTATTTATATATATAAATAAACTAGGGGACTCCTGCTCGCTTCGCTTGCCCACCCCCGTGTTTGGTTTACCGGATATACAATACAATTTATTTTTTGTATAGCCCAAAATCACACAAGAAGTGCCACAATGGTCTTTAACAGGCCCTGGCTTCTGACAGCTCCCCCCAGCCTTGACCCTCTAAGAAGACCATAAAAAAAAACTCCCCAAAAAAAAAACTCTAGTAGGGAAAAAATCAAAGAAACCTTGGGAAAGGCAGTTCAAAGAGAGACCCCTTTCCAGGTAGGTTGGGGATGCAGTGGGTGTCAAAAAGAAGGGGGTCAATACAATACAATACAATACATAGAATAGAATAAATCCTCAACACAGTATAAAAATAAAAATTCTAGAAGTACAGAGTAGAATTTCACATTAGATGATATCACATAATATGATTTAGATTTGTTTTAAGTCCTGAAGACCTCATTCATCAAGCTACCTCCCCCATTTTGCCATTCCACATCTGAAATAGCGCTAATCTGATGAAAGGACCCCTCTTTCCCACGATTCCTGTGATCCTCCATCAGGGATGACTTTACCTTAGGCAGGCAATATACAATTTAAAGAGATTGTTATTTTCTTGGGAATTGCTACATATGCATTATTTTCACTTTTACTTTAAAAAATTTTGTAAAAACAATACTTGTCCTTTATTTCCGGCCCCATGCGTGGTTACATCTCTTTCTTGCCAG
This sequence comes from Polypterus bichir lapradei, assembly GCA_026402145.1. Taxonomy (NCBI): domain Eukaryota; kingdom Metazoa; phylum Chordata; class Cladistia; order Polypteriformes; family Polypteridae; genus Polypterus; species Polypterus bichir. The sequence goes on along the minus strand of JANRMT010062794.1, from coordinate 11,692,685 downwards.
ACGTATAATGCTGCTCGTGTTGTGAAGGGGGGTGGGGGATTTGGGAAGGCGGCTGAACGCACGCTAAGGATAAGCCTTTGGATCGTTTGCTGTCTTTTTGCTGCTTGCGGGCTGCCTGTTCTGCTTGTCGCATGTTGTTGTTTTAAGAGCTGGGAGCACATGATGCTTCTCTGCCAAAAGCAATCCAATAACTGCTAGGTTAGATGTCTGTGGACTTGTTTTAAATGATGTCTCACTGCCTGGTCTTGCGTGACATTGTAAAAACAATACTTGTCCTTTATTTCCGGCCCCGGGCCTGGCTAAATTCTTTCTTGCAGGATGTATAACGCTGCTCGCGTTGTCGGGGGGGCTGCTGTCACGCTGCCCTTCGATCTTTTTAAAGCCTGTACAGCCGCTGTCCTTTTTGCTACTTTGTGTCTCTGCTGCTCGCGTTGTGATCGCTTCTCCATGATCATAAATATACACCTGACCGAATTGTGTTTTCTTTGAAATTAAACTTGTCGTTGCTTTAACTGTTGCGGGTCCACAGATTCTCATAGCGTATGTTCCTTTATTGTGTAAATCTACGTTTTGTGCATTGAATGATGCCCTGATGATTAATTTCCTTTTTTTTTTTTTTGCACTAATGTGATCTTTTATTTGTCGACGCTTTATTTATAACGTATTGTTCTTTATACGCCTTATATGCACTGAGACACCTGTATCTGTGTGTGCTGCTTCCCTTTACACTACAGATTTTTTTTTTTGCCCATTCTCTTTCGTCTCGCAGTTCTTTTATTTGTCTTTCGTGATCTTAACGTGAAGTTCACGTATCGTCTCCTAGTCTTCATTCCACAGGATTTTTTCTTATAATAGAGAGACCTTCTCCCAGCTTTAAAACTCAGCAACATTAATCCTTCAATTCACTAACACCACCGTGACAGGCTGATGTTGTGAATACTTTAAAATGACTTGTTTCAGAGCACAGAATAATACTTATTTTTATAGGGAAAATATATGCAGTCTTCTGAAAAAGCAAAGGCTGGTAATAATGAGCTTCTTGAGGGTTTACTGATTGTGGTACCGTTTTACTTCCTTACTGAGATGTTATAAACCTAATGACAAACCACGCAGACATGCAAGAAACCATTATTCCTTGTACAAAGTCCAGGCCAAGGAACTACATTTAATGAACTTATCCTTTTCCCCTCTAATCTGCCTTCATTACCTACTGAGGTCTGGTGCTGCCCTTGAGATAATTAGTTTTTTACAACTCATGAAAATTACACCCAGGTTCTTGGAATGACTCCCAGAATATCTTTTATTGTAAGACATAATTTTCTGCAAAATGCATATTACTGCTTAAGATCATGGCAAGCAGTACAGTATATGTATGTAAATGAAGAAAAATTCATGTTTACAGTAAGTGAGATGTAGGGACCTGTAATGTCAAGCTACAGAGGATTGGCCAGTTGTATTTTTGACCCCAAAAGGCATCATGCTGTCAGGGCCAGATAGAGTATGGATATTTGAACTCCAAAGGAAATTAGAGAAATTCCTGAAAACAGTCAGCCTCAGTACATGACATAGTGGGCTGATAGCAGTTAATAAGCCATGTATGTTCTGAGAATATTAACTTAGGAGCACCAGGATGAGGAAGAGTTCCAAGCAGATTGGAACAAAACCTGCTAGATGGCTTTGACTAAGACAAATAAGGGACAACAGTGTGTGATCAACTCAAAAATTTTATCAAAGGACCTTTAATTCTAGAGGAAATCTGACATAGACAGAGGAAGAATTTGCAAACTCCATATCGACAATGACCGAGCCTGGGGTATAAACCCAGGGCACTGGATCTATGAGGCAGAAACACTAACCACGCCACCATCATGCTGACACTATCTATTCATGCTTTTATTTATTAATATAATGTCTTGTAGTTGGGAAGCAATCATCTTATCATCCTATGCACCTCAAAATACATTACAGGTTTAATTTATGCTTGTGGAAAGTAAGAGGAAAGTGAAAAAAAATCCTCCATCACATAGTGGTGAGTATGAATCTACAACCAATTGCCAAGTCAAATTTGAAGATTGTTTTGGTGACTGTTTTACTTAAACCATATATATTGTTTTCAACAAACTGCTCCACACACTTTCATATTCTGTTGCTGATTCTGTTTCAGATCCCAACAGTAACCACCAAGACACAATGATACAAGTAAGGAGAGCACAGCAATACTCCAGCATGCTCAGACAGCACACATACCAGTGCAATCTAGATGAGCATCCAAATGTGAGATCTAAAAAAGTGATAAAAAAGAGGCAGCAGGTTAGATACATAAAGTGATAGAAAAAAAGGTAAATACCTAAATTGCTAGACAAAAAATAGACATTAATAAAAACAAGAGGATCAAAGCACTATAGAAATGATAAATAGCAGACTGAATAAGAGGAAAAGGCTGAACGCCTAACTCTTGAATAGGGAGCTGTAGCTGGGCTACCTCTTTTATACCTTTGATTCCTTCCTCCCATTTTACAGCAGCACAGTTAATTTTCCAGAATAACGGATACAGCAGTGAAAGTCCAAAAGCAAACTGCTTGGTTTTCTCAAGTATGGTCGTACTTCTCAATACCACTAGTCTGTTTTATATGTACCTCCTTATATGTGATGTCCATTTTGCTTTGACCGGTGTACTGGCTGTCCTTATTTATGATGCCTATGCTAGAACTTGTTAACACTTCTCAGTTCTCCCAAAATTTAGAATTAGCTTACTTTGGCTGTCTGAACTGCTCCCAGTCTACAGATGTCCAGGTGCCTCTTGAAGACACACACATTTATTTATCCTTTTCAGATGACTTAGAGTGTTTTTAGAGCTTAAACATGGAATATCGTCATAAGATATTTATATTACCCAGTGAAAGAACAGTGAATGACATTTTCAAATGATAGCATTTGTTCCCAGATTCAGTCTCAAGTCTTTGGTGTCATATTTTTGGGGTGCTTTTGTTTTGGCCATAAGCATATACACTTGGCTACCTCACACAGGTCACAGACTTGATATTAGATTGACATGACAACTCTAAACTAGTCATATGTGGGCCCCACCTCCCTTTATGAAAACAGTGATGGATGAATTACATTATTAGACAAAAATACACACAGTTTCTCATAGTTCTTCCCTTATATGTTCGGACACTTAAGGGGTAATTGTACATTCAATAGTGAAAACTTAACAGGAGGGTTAAAATATGATAAATATTTAAAATCATTTTTGTATTATTTCCTTTTATCCCCCTTTCCCATCTGTGGAATTCAAAATCTGCCACGGGAGGCTAATTCTCCTTCATACAAATGTGTCACTTTGACAGACTTTGCTTTCATTTCAAATAGCCCAGCGATGCATCCCATTGTAAATGACATTCAAGAGAGGGGAATATAGATTTTATCATAGCGTTTCTAAGCTGCTCTCTTCCTGCAGTATTAGATGTCTGTTAATGCAATTAAACACAGATGGATTTAAATGTATGCAGAAGCAATTATATGCACAGCATAAAAAAATGCTGGAGGTGTCCTTTGCGGTCTGTGGTTCAGATTTTCCTTGAAGGCTTTGTCTCTTTTGAGCAAGATGCACCTGCGTTTGGAATATCAAGAATGCCAACTGCTGATGTGGGGGAATGACATATTACATGGTTTTGCTTCAGATATCAGAAGTAGTTCATCTGAGCACAGAAAACTTGCCCACCAAGGTGCATTTATTCATTCAGAAACCTTTCACTGGCTTTTTTTTTTTAAACAAATAGGACAGAGTCAGTTAATAATACGTTGCATTTATATATAAATGTAATGTACCATACCATTTTCTAAGCCTGCTTAATCCAGAGCAGGGTCGCAGGGCTCTGAAGCCTATCCCAGCAAGCATAAGGCTCAAGGCAGGAACAATCCCCTGGACAAGTCACCAGCCACTGCAGTGTGAACAAACATACACACACGCGCACACACACACACACGATACACAACACTTACCCACTACGGCCCATTAGCATTGTCAGTCCACCTAACCTTTCATGTCTTTGGACTGTGGGAGGAAACCCACAAGAAGAACATGCAAACTCCACGGAAGGAGGACATGGGATGTGAACCCTGATCTACTTACTGCAAGGCTTCAGTGCTACCACTGTGCCATCATGTATATATATATTTATACAGTATATATGTATCTCCACCTAAAAATGATGTAATTCTTTGCCTAGAGTCCAGCCAATCCCATTATGACAGCTATTACCTAAATATGTTAATAAAGACAGATGTTGGGTACATGCACTGGTGCAGTGCACTGCCACACCCACCACATGAATTAATAAAGAAATAGTATATAATTTAATACTCTTCTAGTAGTTCTACTTATAAGAGAAAAATATAATTCACTATCATTTTGCTTAATTTTGAGTAGAATATGAATCTGTACAGTTATGCTCCCCTGGTTTGTTTTAATAACATCTTCTTTTATAGTTATACAAGATACATTATTTGGTGACTGTTTGAAAACTTTACACGATTTCTTCCATATCAAGAGATATACTTGACCTTCATTTACAATGACAACCCTGTTTGACTAGATTACTTCTTTCTGGGTAATATTTTATCCATCTGTGTTACACACTTAATGTACAGAGTTGATTTTATAACTAAGACAAAGAACTCACAAAAGTTAGAGTTTCTCCAGTGTTACCATAAAGCCGTAAATGTCATAATTGCTATTAATCATTTTTTATATCTGGGTCAAGTGAAGCAAGAGCTGTGAAAGGAAAACCACCCTAGACATGATTCCAGGGCATCAACAAACAATTACAGGAAATTACAACAAGTTTATAGACACTTTGCCATTTGTCTACTAAGCTTTACTCTAAAACACTGGGGTGCTGTGACCTCCACAACTGCTTTGGGGAGAACTCTTAGAGAAGTGGCTTCCCTGTCCTCATCTTTCTGACTTGGAATTGTTTCTGGGAGATACTTCTGTCATTCCGGAAGTGCTCCTGGATCCAGCTTTAAAAGAGTCTTCTCCTCCTCAGACTGATGAGCTTCGAATTGGGAAGGAAGAAAGGTCAAAGACTACCCTGGTATAGAGGAGAAGGAGAGTGTCATTTTTAGAATTTTTGTTTGTACAAACTGTACCAAGTAAAAGTTGAGACATGTAAACTGGTTAAAATGCACAAAATTATACATGTTTTGCTTTATCATTCACATGTAGTGTATATCCATCCATTATACAACCCGTTATATCTTAACTACAGGGTCACGGGGGTCTGCTGGAGCCAATCCCAACCAACACAGGGCACAAGGCAGGAAAAAAACCCTGGGCAGGGCGCCAGCCCACCTCTGGGCACACACCCACACACCAAGCACACACTAGGGACAATTTAGGATCGCCAATGCACCTAACCTGCATGTCTTTGGACTGTGGGAGGAAACCGGAGTACCCGGAGGAAACCCACACAGACACGGGGAGAACATGCAAACTCCACGCAGGAAGGACCTGGGAAGCAAACCCGGGTCTTCTAACTGCGAGGCAGCAGTGCTACCCACAGCGCCACCGTGCCGCCATGTAGTGTATATACTGCATATTATTAAAATAATGATATAAAAATCATATAAAATGGTATAGAATCGGCATCACAGACTTGTTTTGTGTTGTATTTCTTCAAAGAAGTCTTTAATTAGTTTGCTTTAAAAATCTTAGGGTTCACACCTGTGAATCGTTGAGAATTATTGATTTAAACCAATGAATATATATTTGAAATGGTGCTCTAAAAACATTTGTTCCTCGTAGAATTCAGTTTACCTTATCTTAGATGCACTGAGATGTGATTGTTGCGGAACTCCTCTTGTTGATTTGCCTTTGCGCGCTGCTTGTCTTTTGTTTTAACACATGCTCTGTGCAAAATGCTGTCATGTCTGTCAGTAAACATGCACACGCAGCAATGTCCTGATGTCTGCGTTCTAAGGCTGCAGGTATATTAAACGTTATTGACGTTTTGCCAGGGTGCTCAGTGAACTTTTTTAAAATGGTATCTAAACATACCACTTGTCAGTTGTATTTTCAGTCATTTTGGCGTGTTTACTATATGTTCTGTTACCAGAAAATTCTTCAATGGGGGCTCATCAGCAAAGAAAAATGGAAAATAAGATTTAGTGAAATATCAGTAATAAATAATAATAATAATAATAATAATAATAATAATAATAACGATAGTAAATTACTCAACACCCAAAAACATTTAAAAGACAAATTGTTAAAATATATGTATTAATCCACTTTCACGCTATAAGTGATTCCTTGTTCTTAAACATTTATGCAGAATGGGCCTTTCAGTTGTGTGTGGGGTTTGTGTGTTCTAGGATGCCTCCAATCGATCACAGCATAAACTCCTATATATTTCCTAACAGCAGCTACCAAGGTACAGTTTCACAATGAAATAATAAACAGTGTCTCTTTTACAAATCAAAAAAAAACTTATGCTGATATTCCCAATAAAAAGGCACTATAATTTACAAGGGCTCTTTTGTGTACAACTGTGTTCAACCACTAAAATAAGATGTTATTCTCTCCCAGATCGATATTGAGTGGATTCAAAGGTGTGCTTAATCTTTCTTAACCTATCAGCCGTTACTTTCCTTGACTTTCCAATTTATGTTTCTGTAAGGTTTTAAAAGGAGATATATTTGAAAACTGACATTGTTCTGTGTAGGCTTGCAGTCTGCATTCTGGTTATTTGGATATTTAGCTTAGTCTTACCATTCTATTGTACTTTTACAATCTTGATAAAATTGGACAACAACTAAATTTAAAGACAGTGAAGCTGTCACTTTGAGTTTCATATTTTGCACTTAAGCTTTGCAAAGGCAAGTATTTTTTAAAATTCTTTAAGTAGGTAGCTGATGTGTGAACTAGAATGCTAGCAAAGGTATTTTAACATAAAGTAAGTATTATAGAGATTACTTTCAATATTCCAGACCCCAAGCATTAATTCTGAATGTTAGCATTGCACAATATCAGGTAGTGAAGCTGGTTCTAAAGATAAATGAGGAACAACTTTGGAGAGATCCATATTACTCGAAATAGATTACAAAATCCTGCATCTTATACTCATTAGCCACTGCAAACAGTAAAATCCATTGCAGTGTCCCCAATAAACAAATAAGGATTGAAAGCTGACATATTTGTCCACCTCACAAATTCAGGCATCGAGCACAATGTTACGGCCTCATTACAATTCTGACAATTAATTTTTTCCAGCCACTGAGTTCATTCTTCAAAGAAAGTGAGCCACATTAACAAACATAACTTCACCCTCCCTATAATTCATCATATTTGGATGGTCCATTTATTATTTTAGTTGTCAAATGGATCAGCCATAAAAACAAATTAGACCAGAGGATAGTGAAGGGGTCAATTAACGCACACCTAGTTAGACAAGGACATACCATTTAATTGATTAGAAGCCAGACACTTCAGTATTTGATTCTCTGTACCATTTAGACCGTAAAAAGCTGATTTTGTCCAATCATGGCTCATCATTTTGTCTCTGACAGAGGGATTTGCACTGTGGTAATTATGGGCCTTCATGTTGCATTAAATATGTCTCTGTTCACACAATTTGCAACACAGCAGTATTGCATATTACGGTTTAGCATCTACTGCTTTAGGAGGCAGAAAGCAATTTAGCATCTCCTTAGTCTGTATAAACAACACTGTATATGAATTCTCCTAGGAATATTATATTTTCCAGATGTCATTTTTTCTGTTACTAATATACAGAGTGACCATCTATATAATATTTGATCTTCTATTGGCCATCAGAACAGATTGAATTTATTGATGTCGAAGCTCAACAAGGTTCTCAAAGGCAACACAGGGATGCTGGTCTAAGTCAACTCCAGAGAGTGCCCCCAAGGTATTTAAATATGATCTCTTTTGATCTCTTCTATCTTATTCTTTAGATATTTGATTTCATTTAGTAAGGGGGACCACTTCATTAACTTGAACTCACTGTCTTATTTCAGGAAACATGTTAACGTTTTGCTTGCATGGTTGTTAACAGCAGCACTTTGCTCCTAAAGTTATTTACAGGAACACTGCATGGCAGGAAGAGATGCACCTCTTCTCAGGTGTTCAATGTAAAGTGAAACACAGGTAATTCATCAGTTGCTGTAGTGTACTACAAACATGACAAGACAATTTGTGCATTTTTATATGCCTCTGTGGTTTTAGATGGCTGATTGTAACCCATTTACTACACTACACAAGTCTAGCAGACTACATTGGCCTCTTTAAAGGATGATCTTTTCCTGACCATCAGATCGTTGTTGGTTGGTGGTCTATTCTTGATGCACCAGTGGCACTGTTGTTTAGGAACATGTAGCAAATGCTTAAGTTTTAGTATTCCCTATTTTCATCTCAGAGTTGCACATACATAAATAATCCAATAAAACCTGTTTTAGAGAGTACTGTCTGCATATATGACTGAGCATTAAAGTACACCACAAGGACTGGCTGCTCAGTATACATCACACGGTTGAAATTCTTCTGAAATGTGTTGTTATGCTGTAAATACTATTGCTATTATAATGGCCATGTCTGCATAAACAGCACTGATCTCCGTCTAATAGAGAACACTAACTAGGTCTAGTTAGGCAGTCAAATGGATTCTTATAAAAATATTTTCATGGCATATTTCTGCAGTCATCTTGGATGATGGGTATATCACACAGAATCAATTTTATCAATGCTACCAGTTCAATCTGCCCCATTACCAACCACCCAAACACGTAATTTTAAGTATTTAGTGAAACTGTTGCTCCTCAGAAAAATTAAGAAGGGTAACTCAAAAGTAATTTAGTCAAAGTTAAATACTGTCATGACAGAAGATTTGTTGGCTTTGACAGTGCAAAAACAGTTTTGATGGAAATCTTTCTAGTCTTACTTTCTAGTACTACCATGACATTGTATCTGCCTAATTATATTATTAATCCTTCAGTTGTTTAGTAAGTTTATATGAAAAATGTCATAAATACCCCAACAGCTCTGGCATTTAAGAATAAGAATAAAAAACATTTTATGTTGAAACCCTGTTTACATTTAGATATGCCCCACCATTCAGTGCCTTAACACTTAGGAAGTTGCCATTAAATGGTTCAGGATAGAAGCAACTTGTATGAAGGTAATTAACTGATGTCTTCTTTGCTAAAGATATTTAAGGAGATGCAGAATTGATCACTTTCTATTGGATAAAAGTTTTTACAATTATGTGTTTTTTGATGACAGATAATAATTACAAAAATTCCAATCAGTTATCAGCAATATCCATAATTCTGACCACTTCTTCTCTGGGAGTAACAAATTGTAGATTCCTAAAATCTTAATTGTTCTGAATCATCTGAATTAAATTAAATATAAATTTTGATACTTGACTATATTTTAGATAGGCTTTATTGTACATGCTTTCATTCTCATACAATTTAGTAGACTCATAACTACACTGCCAAAAGCTAACACAATATGCTACCTCTTTTGTTTTAGGTTGATATGTGTATTACTGATAAGCTTAATATTACAGAAATATGGATGTTAGTCTCTAGAAACTTTTGATATAAAGCATCTGTGACGATGCGGGTTCAGCTCCATGCTCTCATCGGCTGTTCGGGAGCCCTTGAACTTTACACCATCGGTAATGTTACCGATGAGCTAGAAAGTGAGGCAATAACAATGGAGCAAGGGGCTGGTGTATAAAAGTGCAAAAGTGCTTTTATTCAAAATAAGCAAAACAATGTTCAAGTAAATAACTAAAGTGCAGTGGTTCCCAAAAGTCTTCATCAAATAAATAATCCATTAAAACAGTGACAATCGTGGAGGTTAAAAAATATCCACACATTACCTGCATTGTGAGGGAGCGTTAGTTACAGCACTATGCCCTGACTTGACCTTACAGACCTGGCCTTATCTATTTTTGTGTAGTAGGTGCACATATTAAATATTCTATGGCAACTGATCCCAATCAATTTATTTCAAAATGTGATCAGTGTTTTTATTTGGATTTGCTGGAAGAAAAAAAAATCCTAACATATATAAGTAAATATTATGGTTATCTACTGTAGTATATTGCCAGTTAGCGAAAGCCAACACCTCCCATGATAGGTTACTATTTAAAGCCTTCTTGTATATTTGAATTGTGAATTTTTTAAATTTGCATCTTTTAACGAAAATGATGACGCTCGTTTCTTATTTCTCATTTTTTTGGTTTTGAAGATCTAAACCTGTGTATGTAAGTGTTTTTTTATCAGCCTTATTTATTTCAGAAAATTGTTTTTTGTGTGATTAGCAGCTAATTAGACAGCAAATTATTTTGTAATTTCAGTTATTAGAAGTTTGATTTGAATCAGAAATGGGGGCGTTGTGGTTGGTACTTTGCAGGTTTTCATATTCTGTAGGACTTCCTGAACTTTTGTGGGAAGCACTTAATGCACATATTCACACTGCATGACTCACCGGGCACAGCTTAAGAGCCATGTAATTTTAGCTATACAGCACAATGCAAGTGGCACACATTGTTATATTACATGTGGCAGATCAACAATGAATCCACAGCCTTTTTTTTTTGGATGCATGTAGTGAATTTATAGTGCACTATATACTCTAAAATGTGGTGACATTGTCTTGTATACTACAGCTGGCACAGTTCATCTTTAACACATATAATAGGAAACAATTTATTTATAATGTTATAAGAATATAGTATATGGCATAGAAAAAGATAGACTTACAACATTTAAAAACAAAGAAATGTATTTTTGCCATCAATGGCTAACGTTTGAAGTACATGGTCCAGAAATCAATTTTATCAATGTTTATTGCAGGGCAAATAAAATACTAGAAGGAGCTAACCATGGAGCATAACACTGACATACCTATATTTGATGCCCATAGTGGACTGAGCACGTCATGCTGCAAAAATATTTGATTATTTTTCTTTGCAAGATCTAGACATCAATTCAAAGGAGTTGTAAAGACAGCACGCTCAAAGAGCTTGGAGGTATCTGTTTTTGACACAGGTATGTACACAAATATGTACATACCTGCTGTGCAATGTGGCCAAGAGACACAATTCATTCATCGCACATCTATTTCAAAAGCCAGAACATATTTGGCAACTTTGACTGACAGATTTTGACGGAGATCTAATCTGTTAATCAAAATACAAGTAGTGGAAGAAAAAAAAATAGTTCACTTCGACATCACACATGTCTTTAAAAACCAGAAAAATGGTTACAAGGCATTACATTCATAACCTCCTAATTAACAGACAGGTAACAGAAGCCATGATTTATTCACATATGCTATTCACTCTCTAAAATCTTTCCCAATGACTTCCTCAGTCATCATTTTACTTTGTTTGCTGTATGCTTCATTATGAGATGGATTTTGTATTTCCTGTATTTAAACTGCTGTTTTCAGTAAGCAGGAGCCATGTTTGAAAGTCTGTGACTTTAGTTGCCATGGAAATCAGAACTAAATGGCCATTGTACATTTAAATTGAACTCAATAGTACTTTTGAAATAATCAAGCATTATAAAAGCTCTTGAATATAGGAACAAAACAATGGTCCAACCCTTCATATCATTTCAGCCTTGTCTTTAGCTTATGATTCCCACATGTATGGCCGGGCCTGTGCAGTGCATCATGCCACATTCTTTTAAGGGTGTGGGGACCATCCATTTTTTAAATAAATCAAGGTTTTATTTAAATGTCTGTGAGCTCAAGATGATATTGTGAAAAAAGCTGAAAGTAAGTGGGCTCTTCATGTGTGTAGCTGTAAGTACAGAACCACTAGTCAGAATGTGTATTATTGATACTGTGAAACAACCATGCTTCTAAAATGTCCTACAAATAATTTTTACAAAAGAGAAAAGCTTAAAAACTTTTCTGTTCTGAAAAGCTTTCATTTCAACATCAACAGAATGGATTTATTGATATAGTCTGTCACTTGCAATCTTTGCTTCATAACACCTGTTCCTGCAAACGCATAGAATAAATCAACAATTTGAAGCTCAAGGTAAGTACCCCAGATAAAAAATTATGGCCAGCACACAAATATGTCTAAGTAATAATGACATCGATCAATTCTGAAGTTATAAAAAGGTATATGTTATAAAAAGATGTAAAAGTTATTATAAAAATGATCTACTAACTCAACAAGTAAAGGTACCAACAGATAGATCCTTCAAATGAACAGCATTTATCCAACTCAAATACCACCATACCACTACCTTTCTTAAGAAACAAACAAACCTTTTGTGTTTTTAGGCACAATCAATTTGACAATCGGCATTATAATTTTGAGTGGTCATTTCAAAATATTTTCTATCTGAAGACACTGGCCATCTCACTTAAAATACAGACTCACCATCTGAAAATGGGTCTTCACACAAGTATAATGGAGGTTACCCCACCTGATACTGATCCAGATACGCACTCCCAACCATTAGGTCCTCTAATTTGCACAATTGTGAAAGATGTCTGCAGCCTTGCAGCCAGATCTACTTTTCTGTGAAATTGGTTTTCCTTACCTAGAAACAGATGGATAATGCCAACAGGCACATTTTCAAAATAATCCCTGCTAAAATAAAGATCCATTGTTAAACAAACATTTTCACCCAATATTAATGCTCAAGTTTTAGCTAGAATTTTATAAACAGGCCAATCATTCTGTCAAAGAGACCTTGTTTACTTACAAGCAGGTCTGTCCTTATGACGACAGGGATTAACCAATAAACCATCATGAGTGACTAGTCAAAAACAAAAACAGGTATTCAGAATTTGTGTTTGCCATTAGCAAATTAATCTCTCTGTTATATAAAAAAATCCTGGGTCGAGACAAGACTTTTTCAGAGAGGAAATCTCAAGAACTGCGAGATGAGATTTTGTGCCAAGAGATTTAACCATGCCCTGGGCAGAAAATAAAAGACACAGAGTAAAAGACAAAGTAAAACGCCACAAAGAGGTTCAAAAAGATTGGCGCGATACACATGCAGAGCAGGTTAGAGATGATGAAATTCGAAAGTCTCAGAAAAATGATAGTAAAGATTGCATTACTGCAAACAAACAAATGATTACTCAGTGAAATAACAGAACAGTGAAAAGAGATCGAATATATGGACATAGGTGATATGACAGAAGTATGTAGATATTGTTTGGCTTTAAAGTTTAAGTCGGAGACTTGTAGATCATCTAATTCATGTTGCCATCAAGAAAAGTAGTGTTTCTTCCCAGTGAAGAGGCGTAGCCGCAAGAAATAAAAGATTTGTTATTTGATGACAGTGGAATCCACAAACACTACAGGCAAAATATCTGAATTTACGATAATCTGCTCGCGTTCGCATCATTCAATGCTCAAAACACATTTACACGATTGAGGACCAAACACTATGAGAATCTGTGGTCCCGCAACAATAAAAGCTACTACTAAAGCAAATCCATACGTCCAAAACTATCGCACTTTACATGAAATTTATCTGAAAAACACGGACAAAGAAGTTTTCTTGGATTTCTATATGAATCCGAAAGATCACGCTCACATATATTATAAACCAACATGTAGCAAATGGTCAGAGATAATAGTTTTGAAAGATGGAGATATCAGAGACAGAGTTGATATTCATGTTTATCTAAAAGCACAGCACGATTCGTCTCAAACGGCAGATCTGGGAAATGACTAACGCGTAGGGCCTGCACGGGGGTTGGCGAGCGAAGCGAGCTAGGGGCAGAGCCCCATAGTTAATGATAAATTCAGAAAGTGTGGGAACTGTTATAAGTATGTAAATCACTTTTTATTCTTTTTTTATCATTTGTTTATAATTGTATTACTATGATATAGATATCATCATTAGTGCAGTTTTGTAAGATTATTTCTTCAAGAGTGCTGCAATTTTGAGTTTTTGGTTTTTATTGATGTTGCTGCCTTGAATGTTTTGTTTCTTTGACGCCACATAGTTTGCAAGGTATCTGATGTACGTGGCACAAGATCTGGGATGTCATAACTGCCATGTCAAATAGTGTTTAAACTTTGCAAGAAGATTAAGAAAATATCTAGTAGGAGATTTAGTTCTTGATCAAATTGTTTTCTGAAGTATTTTGGGTATGATTTTGATTTTATTTAGTGACAATAATTTAATAAACAATTTTGATTTTGGAAAAATATTCTTTTGATTGGTTTGTATGACGATCCAGGCAACATCTGATAATCCTATTGCTTAACCCCAAAATATTTCTGCACTCAATTTATGAAAAGAACTTCTGGAGAAAAGAAGTTCTTGATGACTAGAGTTTTTTGACTTAAATATAATTGCATCAGCTTATTGAAAAGTATTTAAAATAGAGGCAATAGAGAAAGCGAAAGGAGGAGATAAAAGAGAACTGTTTTATATAATTATAAAGAGGCATTTTTATGTAATAAACACCCTTTACTTGAACCCGGGACTGTTTTGTATGTTGGTGTTAGGGGTTAGCCTTCACACCTTATATAGGTTTTTTAGCTCACTGTATTAATTTATTATTATAATTGTTTTCTATTTGGCATCTTTTTCCAAAATCATCTCAGTTTTACAGCAAACCACCATTTTGGGCAGCAGTTACCATACAGTAACTTTCCTATGGAGGTGCATGATCCTTATGTCATCGCCACAATAGTATAAAATTTTGGCACCATGCACTTTGTGGTCATCCGAGTTTGTGAATAAACTAGAAGAAATTGATGCAAGTTTGGTGTTTGTATTCAGGAATTGTGTTTAGTATTCTGACCTCTTCTTCTGAATTTCAACTTTGGTGTTTGGTTTAGTGTTTAGGAGTGATGAAAGATACCATAAGCACTCTGTTAATGAATTACTCATCTTGATTTTTTGACATTTTTTCTTCCGGGTTGCTCTATTGCTGAAAGTTTGCTTTTCCTCCTGAGATGGAAAACTGAAGAGAAATTGGCACATGTTTGAACCATTTCCTTGAAAGCTCTCACAACCACATTAAATGAGGTTTACTTACTTGGATCCCAAACTCTTTTTGAGGCTGATGTTCTATTATTTCTTTATATATTGAAATAGCTACAAATTCTTACCTCCTATTGCTTAATTAAGTGGTTAGGTTAATTTTAATAAAGATCATTTATATGAAAAAGAACATAGTGGTGCATCCTATAGATTAATACAAATGTGTCTTTTGAAGATACAGTATGTGATTCTGTAGACCAAATGTCATGCCCCATAATTGTCAATGAAAATTGTCTAGAAAATGAATTATGAAATGGAACAATTTCTGGGCTCTTACACTAAATTATAGGTATTAATAGAAGTAAATGCAACTGGTGACAAGATTGTTTGCTTAAAAATACATCACATTACATTGTGATGAAATGCCAGCTTTCTTTTTAGTCAATTAATTACATCAGTGTGTGCTCTGCTTGCGCTTATCTACCTGGTCACCCACAGGGCTGTGAAGATTCCTAGTAATTTTATGTAAAAAATCATTATTCTTTCTGATCTGCACTGAATGTTATTCGCCGTGTAAGAGATGTATTCTAAAAATATTGCAGTAGTTGGAAAAGCAAGCAAAATATAATTTTCACCTCTTATTTACAGAAGTCAATAAACTAAAAAAATATATTGAAAAGCCATAGAAGGCTGATAACTTTGATTTTTCTTCTGCTTTTGTTGACATGAGTGGTTGAACGTCATACAAAAAATATTACCAATATGTGTGGGTTGAAATGTTTTGAAATATTAACAAAGCAGCCATTGGGCACTGTATGCCAAAACATGTGTATCAGGAATCAAATGTGGCCCTTCTTTACCTTGAACCGGTTGTTATGCATTAATGAAAAGTCCTTCATCCTGGACATGATATTAGTCATGATAAAATAAATCAGGTAGGAATCTTTAAATTCAAGAAGAAAACCCATGAAACCAAATTTTGAGCTGACATCCTAAACCAAATTTTGAGTTGATAACCTAAGCCTCACTTCACTTCAATTAAATTCCCTGTTCCTTTCTGTAATGTAAACGGGTTGTCTTCACATTTCTTTGCATAGCAAATTCATTGGCTACTACTATGGGTTGATGCTGTGGAGAGAGTTTCCAGCTTTAAGTTTCTAGGAGTCACCATCTCAGAGGACCTGTCCTGGGCTGAAAATAACTTGGCAATAATAGGCAAAACACAACAATGCCTGTATTTTCTCAGGAAGCTAAAGAGAGCTGGCCTCCTCCAGAAGCTGCTGGTTAATTTTTATAGATGCACTATAGAGAGCATCTTAACTAACTGCATGATGACCTGGTGCAACAGCTGCACCAAGGCTGCTAAAGAAGCCCTGCAGTGAGTCGTAAAAACAGCAGAGGCCATTATTGGGACTGAACTGCCATCACTTGAACTCTTGTATAAGACTCACTGTGTGAGAATGGCCAAAAACATTCTCAAGGACAAAACTCATCCTGGAAATTCTTTGTTTGAGCTCCTCCCATCAGGAAGACACTTTAGGTCAATCCGAGTACGCACAAACAGACTAAAAAATAGCTTTTTCATGTCTGCCATAAACTTTCTGAACTCTGAATCTCCTCAGTCTAAGATCATTTTTTAATTGAACATGTGCAATAAGCTATATTGGTAATGTGCAATATACTAATGTAATACAATGTATAATATGTAATGTACTATTCATTAACAGGTGCAATAACAATTTATGCTGCTGTACTGCATTTGGAATTATTTGACTTTTCTTTAAATACATCTTGGGGCTGTCACAAAAAGTAATTTTATTGTGTTACACAATGACAATAAAGTGCTTGAACTTGAACTTGAACTTGAACCTACCATGCTACTGAATATTTAACATGTATACACCCTTGTCTTCTCTTAGTGAGAATTGTTCATAAGTTCTGTTTGAGCTCACTATTTTAGATAAGCCATCAGGATTCACAAATCAGTGCAAACTGTAGCCAATCTTATTGAAGTTGAGGATTAATGAAGGAAACTGCAAGCAACAATTACAGTCCACATGGCAATGGCTGTTAAGAGTAGGTAATACACAAAGGAACAATTATTGCAAAATCTCTCCTAATATTTTAAATTCTGACATTTTCCTCCCTGTTTGATTTATTTGCATATGATACACTTGTCATTAGCCTTACAGCAGTATATATTTACAAGAACAATTCACTTAAAATGAAATACAAAACCCCATGTAATTTACAGTATTCAGTACCATACAGAATATCAGTATCTTTGTATAGACATTCATTTTTTGTACATTCTTTCACTTTTACAGTTCATCAATACTTCTAATCAGTATCACCGTGCCGCCCACATGCTAATATCCTCCTGGTCAAAAAAGAAATTAAATAGATGCAAGTATACATATAAATTACCACTCTATTTCCAACTGTGTGACACAAACCATGATTGTGGAACCAGCATGTAGGTGAACTAACCTGTTACGCTGCCAGTCAAAATTCTCATCACATATTGCATGTCCAATGGGGAAAAATATAAAGTGGCCTTGTGAAGTTCAACGTTTTCCTAAAAGTGAAAGCAGACCTTCTCTATGTGCTAATGTCAGTGGGGGTACAGCTTAAGCACAAGCAGGCAGACACACTATTTGATTTTACATTATTTTTTCCGAATACAAATAAATGGTAAAAAATTCGTGCAAAATAAATATTTGTAAAAATCCACTATTTGTGCTTATCCAAATACTGTATTCGGATTCGGCTCCGCCTCTACATCACAGGGTAAGGCAAAATGTTTAATCTGGACCTAAACTAGATCCAGAATGTCACATAAAACTGAACTAGCTCACGTTCAAGTTCTTCACTTACAAATATGTTACGTTAAGTTCACCATTCTTAGCAAAATTAGCTTGTTCAATGAACGCTCTCTTATAAACTAGTTCATGCACAACACTGCTTCTAATAGTGGTAATGCAAAGGTATGGTAAGCTAAAAATAACATAATATATTCAAACCAATGTATTCCATTACTGGATCACAGGGGACCAAAGACTATTCTGGCAGCACTCGGTACAAGTACAACCAAGATAGGGCACCACTCTATCCCAGGGCTGACGGACTCTAAAATATACCATTACTTACACACCCACAAGGTCAATTACATGTTTGGAATATTGGTGTAAAACCATAGTACCAAGAGAAAAACCCAAATGGACAGGGGGAGACCATACAAACTCTTCATGGACAACAACTGAGCCCATGAACTTAGATTAGGATGATTGGCCCATGAGGCAGCAGGGCTAACCACTGCACTATTAAGTCAGGATGAAGTGAATGAACTCCCAGTAGCAATGGAGGGGGGAAAACCAAAATTCTAGTATATGCAGCTCTGAGACAATCACCCTTTAGACACCCTGTCCTTTGAAAAAAGAGTCAAGGCCTGCCTGACCTTTAGGAGTCCAACTGACTAAATGGATATTGCATATCACTGGATGGTTGATATCAAGCAATTGTCTAATGCTGAATATACCACAGATCATGCAATAATCTCTCATCCATTCCATGTTACTTATTCCAAAACTGAAAGGTGCACTGTCTATCTGTTACAACTGTGACACTAAGTGCCCCAAGAAAGAAAATGATTACTCTTTTTCTTTCACCAAGAAAGAAAAAGAGTAATAATAATCAAAATATCGCATTTTCAGTTGCTACAATGTTTTACAACTTCATTAGGTTTTTATGGACTTAATACATTTTTTGAGACTTGATCAATATTTTCTCATGTTTTGAATTATGCTTCTACTTATATTTAGAATTGAGAATTGTTTTTGTTTCTTTATCAGTATGTTTTGAAAATGCCACAACAGCATCTTGTTTTTCACAGGGCATCACCCTTTTGGGCATTTGTTGACTTTAGGTTGCATACTGTGCTTCATCATTTGATCATTGACTTCCCTACTGGATCCCTGCTTTGGTTTAAAATTTTATGATTTTGTAGTCCTTGTGATTTGCCAATTACATCTTTTCACCAGAAGCACTAGCAGCTAGATTCATCCAGGCTCTTCAATCATAAAATACATTCAAAGATTTTGGGGCCACATGACTAATAACATCTTCTACAGAAATAGGTAAATAGCATATGCCTCTGGTTCATTAACAACAGTAGCCTCTTATGTCACTTCCAAAGAAACTTTGGTAGACTATATGCTCCCACACTTTGCATGATAATAGCCACATCTGTATGTAGGCTTTTGTCTGTTTTAGATGTTTTTTTAAATAATTACAGGTAAAATTCCGTTACAACGAACTGCCAGGGACATAAAAAATATTTTGTTGTAATGAAAATTTCGTAGTACTGAGATTCTGTATTTGTCACTATAGTGCTTTCTTTAACTTGCATCCAGGCATTTGCAATCATTTCAATAGCTTCTTTCGCTGTAATTTTAATCTTCTTCTGTCTACAAGTTATGCTGACGAGAATTTTTCTCAGCATTTCCTTGCGATAATACACTTTCAGGATGTGAATGATGACCCAATTCCAATGGCTGAAGCACTGCCATGCAATTGGGTAGGAGGAATTCAGCGCAAACATTATCTAAATGTGCATGCATGTTGTGGCAGCACAGTTATCAATCAGAAGGCAAATCATCCTTTTCTTCTTCTTCAAATTGTGAGGTTTCTGAACTCTTTTGGGATCCCCCCCACTCCCCACCCAACGGGAACGACACGCTGAAGTGCATCCCGAAGCGATGATTGCTGCATCTGTGAAAGATTGTTTGTCCTTTACCGGGGCAGGGCAACAGCAGGCTCACAGCGCTGCAGTGAAGCGCAACAGAAGCAAATCCTAAAAGATCGTGATGACGCTATAAGTTCTTGTCTTGCATCCCGAAAACACGAGGCTTAATCTCAGTACTTTAGCAAAAGCAGCTTTATTCAGCTTGAAACAGGAACAACACTGTAATTTATTTTAGCGTGATCTGCCACTCTCCTATACACAGACACAGCAGTCAGGCAGGGTTGTTGCCAGGTTAGTGGCCAAGTAATCCTGTTGCCTGAATTTACAATGTTCCTTGCATCACCTATTGAGATCTTTTCTGTTTGCTTCCGTGGTGAGATGCAGTAGAGCAGTGAGCCTGCTGTTGCCCCAGCAATGGACAGTCTTCCACAGATGTGGTGATCGCACTTCGGAACACTCTTCAGCATGTTGTCCAGTTGGGGGAGGTCCCAAGAGAGTTTACAAACCTCACATTTTCTAGAATGAGTGCCGTATTAATAGGAATGTTTCTTGAACGAGTATCACGGAACCACATAAAAATGGCTTTTTTCGACGTCTTCAAATACAGCAGTTCGCATACATTTGAAACCCGAGATTTTTCTTCTTTCAAGAAAGTTGACAGTGTCGATGGCAAAATTCCGAATTCACTGGCAACATTTTTTTTCTTTTTGCCGCAATTGAGAGCTGTAAAAATTTAAAGTTTTTTTTTTCTAATATGAACTGTTACCGTTTTTTTGTGTCTGCCATTTGTATAGGACGGTGACAATGTTAAACTCCATTGGATGTTTTTCAAATGTTGACGAGCAATAAGCAAAAGGTATCAGCGAAAACCACCGAAAACAAAAACAGCAAAAAAACAATACGAGGAAAGTTCAACGAAAGAAAAAAAATTACATTGTTTATGTTTGGGGAATATTGTGCACTGAGCTGCGGCCACAGAACTAGCTGCTGTGTGGCTGTTTCATTCAGGCATTTCAAGGTCTTTTGGGCACTTCATTGTAATGAAAGTATCTGCTGAATGTATTTCATAGTAACACGATTTCTATAGAAATGAATTTTGTACCATTATTTCGTTTATGCTTAAAACTCAAAGAAGGCCTATATCTTATGTTGTGAACTAAAAGAATACATAAATTCAATAAGATAAATTGACTAATGCCATACACCATTTTTAATATTAGAAACTAGGTTAAAAAAAATAAGTTCATTAAGCAAAATAGTCAATTCAGAAATTTAAATTATATAGTCTGTGGCCTACCAGGCTGGCTCCGCCAGATTAACCCAACACAGACAAGCGTGGGACACAAGTTCAAGGCACACACTTTTTATTTTTCTTTTGTTTCTCATGGGAAACACCTTCTCCTTTCCCACAGGCACAACACAGTCCAAAGCACAAGTACTGCACCAACACAATTGTTTCTTCCTTCACTCTTTTCCTTCTCCTCCACTCCTCTGGTCAAGCTTCATCTTCCTCCTCCCAACTGTGGCTCTCCTAGTAATGGCTGCTGGCTCCATTTATAAAGTACCCGGAAGAGCTCTAGGTGCTTGATTACTTGTTTCCAGCAGCACTTCTGGGTGTGTCAGAAGAACTGCCCATAAGGGCTGAGCAGCTCCTGATGATGCCTGCAGATCCCAGCAGGGCTGCACCACACTCCAAATCCGAGGCACCACTGCAACCCAGGAGGGGTTACCATCTAGCATCCCGGGGGAGGTAACACTCTGGCCACGCTTGCTACCCTGGTGCATCCAGCGTGGAGGTGGCCCAGCCAGGCAAGGGCCCCGGCCGCAAGCTACAAGTCATACTTTAGTTTAGTTACTTTTATTTGCTGTGTATCTAAGGGACCATATTTTCTTCTCTTTAATGATAATTCTTGTGGCAGAATTAATTAAACATGTAATATTAATTGAACAATTTAAAATATTATAACTGTAAGCTGTTAAAGTAGTTAATTTTGCTTGATGCAAAAAAGATATATTAGCTGTTCCGTACACAGGAAATTTTTATATAGCCCATGCCCTACAAGTTGATAGCCAAGCACAGCGTTTAGAATTTTGTCATTAGATGGTGAAGCAAGGTTTAAACCTGTAGTGCTGTGTTTTTTGTCTTGGCTCTTAATCCTCATCAGAAATACCAGCTATGCCTCCCAACCTGCCTCTTATCAGCTGCTAATCATGGCAGAGGGTCCCTTCACTCTTGGTATTAAAGGGTCTGTATGTGCCTGACGCTGCATAGAAAACAAACCACCTTGATTTAGTTGCATTTGCTAAAAGAAGCTCTTAGACAGCATGTGAATGTGATAACTGAAAATTAGATCAGTGTCAAAGATGACACCTAAATAAAGTGAGGATTTAACCCTTCAACATACTTTACAATGAGAGTTTTGTCTTTCTATTTGCAGCATGGCCGCCTCTAGAAGATTTTCAGTGGGGTGGCCAGATAGGGTTAGTGATTATCATGAGGTGGCACAATTAAAGTTTACAGCATAGGCAAATTACAAGGAATAACAGTTAGCAGGATTACGTATAGAGAGCAGAAATCAGATCACTTATTGGCCTATTAAATACCAATTTGCCAGATTGCAATTTGAAAGAATCATCTGCAGTAGCCTACTGTTGATGAATATTGTACTAAATAATTATAATCTGATGAGTATGTATTCTATATATACTGTAATTATTATATAATTAAGCCTGAATTATGAATTGAAAAGTGTTAATGGTCTGGGGTAACTTAAAGGCAAAACAAACCAGATTTCATTTTAAATTTATTTCTACTATAAACTAATCGTAGTAAAAACATAGCAGATGTTTACTCAGGAGTAACTGTAGTATATTAATAAACAACCATGCTTTAGTATATACAGTACAGGCCAAATGTTTGGACACACCTCCTCATTCAATGTGTTTTCTTTATTTTCATGACCATTTACAGCACTCCATCACTCTCCTTCTTGGTCAAATAGCCCTTACACAGCCTGGAGGTGTGTTTGGGGTCATTGTCCTGTTGAAAAATAAATGATCGTCCAACTAACCTGACTTCTGCACAACACAACTGCTGGTCCCAACCCCATTGATAAAGCAAGAAATTCCACTAAATAACCCTGATAAGGCACACCTGTGAAGTGAAAACCATTTCAGGTGACTACCTGTTGAAGCTCATCGAGAGAATGCCAAGAGTGTGCAAAGCAGTAATCAGAGCAAAGGGTGACTATTTTGAAGAAACTAGAATATAAAACATGTTTTCACTTATTTCACCTTTTTTTGTTAAGTACATAACTCCACATGTGTTCATTCATAGTTTTGATGCCTTCAGTCATGAAAATAAAGAAAACACATTGAATGAGGAGGTGTGTCCAAACTTTTGGCCTGTACTGTATATCTTTGCCAGTCAAGTTGTCATCCATTCATAAATGAACGGGCAAAGGTATAATTATTTGGTGTGTGAAAAGTAATAAGTATAAGCCTTATAATTAACATTAGATATAGCTACAATTTATATAATGTACTTAAATCTAGCTTGCCAGTTACACTAACTGACTAACTAAAGTTAGCTAAATTAACATTATGTTACTTACTGTATGTCTTCTGTAGCTGTACTTAGCATTATAAGTAGTCACCATTCAAAGAAAATCACTTCAGCAAAACCATCTTCACTGAAAAACCATCCAGCGTTCTTAGCAGCAACATTCACGACACTTTGAAATGCAGGGGCTCTTGAACTTTTGATCTGAGAGCCCAAATAAGCATGTCAGTACCACAGTGAACCCAAGAAGAGGTTTAATACCACATTGAAAGCAAAATTATGTTCAGACAAAAACAATGACCATACTGTATAATATAAAGCAGTAAACCTTTTTGTTTCCACTCAAGAATATTTTTCATTTAAATGTTACTAGAAGAGTAAAGTGGGAAGCAAATGTATTGTTAATAAAACATAATTCTTATTCAAAACTGAATAGATTCCTATGGTTTAGTGTTGCTGGTGTAAATGTTTAGTGTAAGCTTTAATAAAGCAGAGAGATATAAAGTCCTTCTAACAGGTGTTGTGACATGATGACATTTTTTTTGGAAGGTGTATATGAATGGCTGCTTACATTAGTTACTTGGCTCATGGTGCTGGGTAAGGAACAAAGGTAGATAGACAGACAGATAGATAATGTACTGTATTTGTCCTCAGGTGTAAATTTGGCTTTTACCTAAGCTCTTCAAATAAATAAATACATAGAAATGTCAGAAGATAACGTTTATTACCATAATGTCAGCAGAGCCATAAACATACACAAAACTAAAAACCATATAATAAAAAGTAATTTTACTTTATTTGTTTCCATTCAATATTATTTCTCACACAAATATTACTAGAAGAGTAAAGAGGAAAGCAAATGTATTGTTAGTAAAACAGTAATTCTCATTCAGAACTGAATAGATTCCTAAGGTATACCACTGATAGTGTACATTTTTACTGTAAGCTTTAGAGAATTAAAGTGATTATACAGTATTGTATGAATATGTTATGTTTGATAGGGCTGCATTAATGGCCACTTCACTTAGGCATTTGAGTCATGGTGCCAGGTAAGGAATAAAGTACTCAAAAAGAATAAGTAAATGCAGTTTATTTACCTTTTCTTAAATAACATTTTTTAACAATAATATGTTCAAATGATTAACAAAACATTCTTCAAAATGAATTTCCAGATTGTTCAGCATATCCTTGTTATATTTTAACTGAGTGCAAAAGTTGAGTATTGCACCCAAAATAAAATACTATTTGTATTTTATACAGGTGATATGACAATTTTGGATGAAGAATTCCAGTTTGAAATGTTAATGATTCTGACCCACATTGTGGTGAATGGTAACAAACATGTCCTTCACACTACCAGTAGATGGATATTAATTAAACCATTTTAACATTCTGTGTTGAGAGGAAATGTGTTTTTGCTGAGGCATATTAAGCTTAATACACAATCTTCATTGATCATGTTTTGCTGATTTGGATTCAATTTATGCCATAAAGGTGAACACACTGAATGGTTGCCCATGGTCACTGAAGCTGCATTTATCATACAACACTGGAACACCACTTTATATACCCCCAGCCATTTCCTATTAACTGACCCCCACAAAACACCCAAAAAATTGTACTGCATTAATTATATGTTTGTTTCATCATTTCAGACTAACGTTTTGGTTCCTTCACATGTCCATCTCCCTTTTTCTTTTCTTCTCAGTTGGACTGTTAAACTGGTTGTGTGAGCAGTAGCATTGTCATAGAGAACATTAATTATATGTTCACACCAAAGAAATGAAAGCTCTGTGTTATTTGTCACCAATGTTGTTTATAGGCTTAAGTCTGAGATTGCATACAACTGCAGTAAATAGTACTCTAAACAGAGTGCAGTAGATCATTCACCACATAATTCATTTTGTGGTTAATTTTATTACACAATAATGTGGTGACCCATCACAAACAAGTCCATGACCCATAAAGCAGAAACGAGTAGCGGGGGGAGGATGCAGGGCATAAGAAATATGCATTCTTGTAATAAAACAGGTAATACTCCGGCCAATAGAATTGTGCAAAAAATCAACTTCAGCTATTTTATTGGACTTTTTAAAGAGTGCAAACGGCAGCATCCAGTGGGATGTCCGGTATTTTTCTGTATAGTGGCCATGGCCACCCTCTGCCATCCCTTGGAAGATCTATTGATTATGTAGCCTGCATACTGACTAACTGGATTTTTTTTTTCAAAAATGTAAGGAAAAACCATTTATTCTATTCCAACATTTCAGCTAAATAGCAAACACTATATAAAAATTACTATTCTGGTTTATTGACAAATATCACTGAGTGTCATTAGAATACAATAAAATATCGGTCAGTATTGATGCTGTGACCAAGTACTGGCTAGAAGCTGTCAAGGAGAATGGGAAATTTCCTTCAGATAACAATGTGGCAAACAGCCCACAGAAGACAGTATACTGTTGTGGAAAATTCTTAGCAAATAAAGAAGTCTTGAATCATCATTATATATGAACTCCACATATGGACGTCCTTTATTTTCACCTACAGGTGGAGTAGCACATGCTCTTGTTAATGCAGCATGGCATACTGAACAAATCTAACAAAAAGCTTCCTTTAATCCACTAGGATCATTTACATATAATGGCTATGGAGCATTTCAAACACACCAATCATTTTACAGATATGTGGTATTGTCCCCGAAACACACCTCTTATATTATGCCAAGTCCCAAAATAGTTAATCATTAAGAGTCATAGGTGATACCTGTTTAAAAGAAATAAGACTTCTTATATGGAAGCTTTAATCAGAAATTGTTAGAGAAAAAAACTATGCTTAGCTATGACATCCTGACATTTATACCAGTACATTTATATTAGAAAATAAGATCATATATAACATTTAACTTTAATTTTTGTTCTCTGACAACAGCTGATTAGTCTCAAAGCAAATAAATACAGTTAGTCAGAAGGCAAAAATCAAAAACCACGGATGAAGGCAGAGATTCAAAACTTAGAAAATCAAAATGAAAAACATACGCTGTCTCAAAGGGAACCAAACAACAAGAGCAGAAGCTAATGCCTTTGCAGTAGTGCTGATGTATTTCAGGCCTTATATAAACCGAGAATGGTCACCAGCTGCAGTGTCAGCCACCTTCAGTGTATAAGAAACAAGGAGCATAATTAACAGAATCAACAAATGAAGCCAAAGCAAAATTAATAAACAAGAAAATACCAGTTAACAATATATGATGAAAGAAAGCAGAAATATATGTAACAACATAAAACACAAAATACTTAGTAAAAACCTACAGAATAAACAAATGAATAGAAAAGAACCTAAAGCCAGTGATAAAACCCTAGTCAAACCATGACATCCAAGGTATTCCTGACTCCCTCAATACTGAAGATGTGTTGTAACGGGACCTGCATAAAATGTCAATTGTGATTGTTCTGTTTATAAGTGAATTGTATGCCTGTCCTTTCCCCCGTATATTTAAATATACATGAAGAAGTGTTTACCTCTGCAAACAGCAAGAATGTCATAAACAACATTTAACCTTTTCCCTGAAGGTGCAGATTTCATGTTGTCTAATTCCAGGTTGCGTAAGTTAAAAATGAGAGGATACTGCGAAATTCAATAGAGTGAAAAAGACAGAGATTACCATCAGTATCACAGACATTGCTATCATTCACCAGAAAGAACAGTCATCTGTACTTTTCATCCAGTTATACATGGCAGTAAGTTGTTTTGGACTTTTCAACTTCCGCTAACTATGAATGTCAGTCTGCATTCTGGACTCATCAGTGAGATTGTTTAGGTTTTTATTTCAAAATAGCCCCATTTGAATTGTGTTATCTGCTTTCATTTGATCTCCTGGATTTGCCAGCTTTTATCCATTTTTCATAACCTGCAGCATCCCTGTTTGTTCTTCATTTTGTAATTATTTATGTTTTGCATTTAAGGCAAGGGAGGTCGGGGACTGATTTGTGGTGTATCTTTATCACTGTATATGTTAGTATTTATTTTGGGATCGGGGAATTTTGGGCTTGATATAAATGTCATCTTTTTAAAATATTTCCTTTCCATTTACAAAACCTTATTTTTGAATTGTTTATCTTTTTGCTTTGTACCCACCCCCACCATAACCTATCATCCATCTATAGAGGAGGAGTTAAAGCTTTAGATTCATCAAAAATTTCGATCTCCAGTTTTCGATGGATCTGAATGTTTTAGGGTCCCCTGATATCGAAAACATTTATATCTCAATGATGGGTGTGTGTCTGTGTGTCACAGTTTCTTGGGATGGTCTAGAGAATCAGACCTTGTGAATTTCCCCTTGGGATTAATAAAGTATCTATCTATCTATCTATCTATCTATCTATCTATCTATCTATCTAT
>JANRMT010062794.1:11615608-11656618 GCA_026402145.1 Polypterus bichir lapradei | reverse complement strand
TTCACATGATCAAAAGTCTCCGCGCTCTTTGGAGGTCATTCATATATATATATACTAGCAAAATACCCGCGCTTCGCAGCGGAGAAGTAGTGTATAAAAGAAGTTATGAAAAAGAAAAGGAAAAATTTTAAAAATAACGTAACATGATTGTTAATGTAATTGTTTTGTCATTGACATGAGTGTTGTTGTTATATTTATATATATCTATAAAGTGAAAACCTGAATATATAAAGTCAGCGTCGGAATTTATAAAGTCATTCCTGATTATATATAGTCAACATCGGAGTATATAAACTCATTCCTGAATATATAAACTCAAAGTCAAAATATATTGATTGAAACGACTCTGAGCTGAAGTAAGTTAACAAAAACGTATTCAGAAAAATAAATTTAAGAAACAATGTTCGGTTAATGTTTTGAAAATGATGCATTTGCCCTGCCCAGGATTGGTTCCTGCCTTGCACCCAGGGTTGGCTGGGATTGGCTCCAGCAGACCCCCGTGACCCTGTGGTCGGATTCAGCGGGTTGGGAAATGGATGGATATTGCAGCACTGACTTTGTATATTCCGACGATGACTTTATATATTGAAGTTTTGACTTTATATATTCCAGCGCTTACTTTATATTGTGAGCTGGAGGGCTTCGCTGTTATGTGTGGGGACGAAACTTCACTTTGGTAACTGATCATGCTCCACTTCAATGGTCATACCATCAGAAAGATACAAACTCTCGCCTCATGAGATGGTTTCTGGGCTTACAACTTTTACCGTTTCACAGTAAAACATCGACCAGGTTCTGAACACGTCAACGCAGACGTATTATCAAGACTAAATGAACCTGGTACAGAGAGTCGCTTGATTCACGGAAATGTGAATAAAGCTGAGGGGGAGGGTGTGAGCTGGAGGGCTGATCGCACCCCAAGAAGATACAGACGCCTCTGGGAAAACCACAACCCCTGAAACACAGACTGCCCTCACATTGCTCCTTACTTTCTCACATGCGCCATAACGCGTAATGCAAACCTCGCGCGATACTCCGCTAACTTAAAAGCCTTCTGCAGCGCCTGTCAGTTGAAAATTGATTGTTTGCTTGCTTTTATCACTCTCTCTCTCTCTGCTCCTAGCGGAACTGTCATCTCTGACTTGTCATGGAGCACGTTTAAGCTCATGTGTTTGCAGTGTTTGAATAAAAATCCTTCTTGTTTCTACGACCTCCTGTGTCTCTGTGCAAATCTGTGACCCAAGCGTGACAATATATTCCGACGCTGACTTTATATATTCAAGATTTGACTTTATATATTCCAGCGCTGAGTTTATATATTCCGACGCTGACTTTATATATTTAAGTTTTGACTTTAGGTGGCAGTGTGACGAAGTTGCTTCGGAAGACGGCGTCAGCCGCGGAGCTCAGCTCAGAGCGAAATGAGGTAAATGGGAGGGGATATGATGACGTGACTCCTCCATCCGCCTTAACTGTCAATCCCCCACAAACACAGTCTCTCGGAATTTGCATAAGCACACCCCTTCACCTGCAATTTGAACTTAGTTACAAAGTGATCAAAACTCTCGTTTATATCCTGCGTCCTCTCATTA
Organism: Polypterus bichir lapradei; assembly: GCA_026402145.1. Lineage (NCBI taxonomy): Eukaryota > Metazoa > Chordata > Cladistia > Polypteriformes > Polypteridae > Polypterus > Polypterus bichir. Next base: position 11,655,026 of record JANRMT010062794.1, on the reverse strand, counting down.
AACTTGTATCCCGCATTACCCGTGGGCATGAAAAACGCCAGCGGCAGCCTGTCTATTAACTTAATTTAAAGTTTAGGTTTATACCTTGCTTTGTTTCTGAAGTAGCTGCACTGATGAATATGGTAGTATATGTCACTCGCTCGCTTCTTATTGTTTCTCTGCCTTCTCAATTATATAATGCATGTTTTCTTCAGCGTATTTTGGAGCTCTTCCTGGTTTTCTACATAGTGCGTTGACAGTCAGTTCACGTGATTACGTGGGCGGCGTGATGATGTCACACGAAACTCCGCCCCCACGGCTTTCAAGCTCAACTCCATTACAGTAAATGGAGAAAAATACCTTCCAGTTATGACCATTACGCGTAGAATTTCGAAATGAAACCTGCCCAACTTTTGTAAGGAAGCTGTAAGGAATGAGCCTGCCAAATTTCAGCCTTCTACCTACGCGGGAAGTTGGAGAATTAGTGATGAGTCAGTGTGAGTGAGTCACTCAGTCAGTGAGTGAGTGAGTGAGTGAGTGAGTGAGTGAGTCAGTGAGGGCTTTGCCTTTTATTAGTATAGATAACTAGGCAAAGAGAAGTAGTGTACTATAAAACATGTCTGTTATGAATGGGACGGAATCCTCTAAAAACCATAGGAACAAACTACTCTTAACAAGCAGAAGAATCAATTGGCTACTGTGGTTGAAGATGACCCAAAACAAGGTGTCTCCTGACCTAGCACTACACAATGGGAAGTACTGTCCATGTTGCGCTATTTTTCTGTCATCACCCACCTTGATTACAGTGGTCCTTAGTTCCAAAAGAAAAGATGACTTGATGCCATATCAAGGTAGTCAGGGTTCTGAGCCTAGTTTGGAATCGAGACAGTGATGTCAAGCATTATTAAACTTGCCCTTTCAGTTTCTTCATTATAGACAAGTGAGCCCCACTGCCAGCATTGTCCCACTTTCACATCCAAATATCAAATATACAATATCCAAATACTGTGATATGTCAGGATGACCACACAATCTCACAAAGGCCAAAAATGTTGCCCCCACAATCTCCCTTAGTTGTATTTGCCTTAGCAAAAATGAAAATGTTTAGACATTATTATGATGTATCTCTTTCTAGTTTTCGGCATTTTTGTTAGGCCCATTGTACAATCCTCATCTGGTAGTTATGAACATAATGGATTGGTAAATAAAGTCGGTCCTGCAGGAATGTTACACATACCTTTGTCAATTCAGTTTCTCACTGCCTTATTACCCTATAGCCCCCCAAGTCATTAAAGACTTATTTTTTAAGTGTTCTAGTACATGGTTATTGCAATTCCAAAAACAACTGACAGGTAGTAAATTGCCTCTGGAGAAAACCCCACACGATAACTTCCACAAGTCTCTTTTTACGAGGTGCTACAGAAACTTACTCCCTCTTCTTCAAAATACAGGCTCACATCTGTTTTTCTTTTGCTCATCCCAACATTCTCTTTGAGAACTGTTTGGCTTTGATCATATCACTCTGATCCTGTGTTTTTAATATGTGATGGAGAGCATGAAAATGGTGATTTTAGATCAGTAAACTGAGAGTACCTTAATGGTAGCCTGGCACCTTGTTCGATATTTGTTTTGTACTTTTTGTCCAGTGTTGCTATGATGAACACCTACACTACTTTTGTTTTTTTTATGAATAACTAATGCTGTCCTAACAATTATGAATTATTTCAATGGTATTTTGACAATTTTTTTTCTTCCATTCACTTAAGCCCACTAGAAGATTACAAGAGACCATAGCCTATGTTAGCACCAAGAGAAACGTGGGGCTTCACCATATTGCAGAGATCACATACTCCAGCACCCTAACACCTGTACTGACTGTACCTGGGAAGGACCAAGAGAAAAGACGAGGTCAATAAAAAAGTAGCAAAAGTCAAAACCACAGATCAAAGAGAGAAATTACAAAACCAAAGTACAAAATGAAGTCTTAACCTAAAAATCCACAAGAGAAAAGCAAGCATGCCGTTTGAAAAATAAATTCAATCTTGGAATTAACAAGAGCTGCAAGATTTTATATATAATATAAAATATGTAATCACACCTATGATGACATCATTGTACCATTCCGGTACTTTGTGGGTTATATGGATTGTGGGTTATAAAAAAAAATGAAATTAATTTTTAAAGATTCAGGAATGCCCAAGAAAGGGTAATGATATAAAGAGGAATTACAATAACACACATATTTACTCACAAAGAGCTACTTTCATTGAAACCAAAATATTGTTACACAAATCTAAATTATTTTTTTTTAAAACAGTTATTAACAATAGTTCAGTATGGAAGATGGGAGCCAATAATCCTTTAACTTGGAACAAACATAAACATATTCAAATGCCTATCCTTCTATATAAAAGCCATCGGGATTGTCCTTCCGTCCCGTGAGTGCTACGCAGGCGCGGAGTTTCACACACGCCCCGTCCATTTTGCAATGCACGATGGGATTTGTAGTTTCGTTTTTCCAGGTAAAAGATGACTTTCTACTCGAGACTGTGCGAGTAGCATGGAGTTTCACGCACGCCCCGTTCATTTTGCAATGCACGATGGGAATTGTAGTTACGTTTTTCCAGGTAAAAGATGATTTTCTACTCCAGACTGTGCGATATCTTCTTCTTCTTTCTTACTATATAAAAGCGGTCGGGATTGTCCTTCCGTCCCCATCGTTCCCTTGCTTTTGTGCGCAATGCGCTGGAAAAATAGACAAAATTATGTCTCTGGAAATAATTAATGTTGATGGAGTACAAATGCCTCACCGCGTAGTAAATATCAGGGGGGTTCAAAAGGGCGACCTCAATATAGAAAAAAAGTTTAAATTTCATCACAAAAATGTCTCCTTCCTTGCTGCTGATAGAATGCAACTGAATCATTGCTGGCTTGTTACCACTATCTACTACCACAAAAGCATTTTAGAATTATTTAGCTGAGTGTGGCAGTTCAGCCATACATGTCATGGGCTCACATGGGCCATTTCTATGAGCCCATCTGTATAAATTATCTATTTACTTGACCATGCTGTTTTTCCATTATGGTTTTATTAAAAATTATACAAATGCAGGTATACTGATATTTTTGCTACAAAATGTAGGATTAGATACTAAATCTGCCTACAATATAGACTTACTGTTTAATTAGTGATTGATAATTGGGGTTATAGGTAACATTTGTTTTTATTTTCATTGGTTTGTTTTGTAGCTTTATTCTAAAGGTGCCACCACTAATAGGAAATCTTGTAGTGCTCTTATTGAGAGCCTGTTGCTTTCTTATTGCTCATTTAGTGTCATGTTTTTCTTTTCTCTCTCTCACACACACTTTCTCTTTTTCACTCTCTCCTTTTGTCTCTCAGTCATTTTAGTCAGTGTCTGAGATGAAGTAGCAGTTGGGAGTTATCTAGCAATTGCACTGTGTGTAAAGTTAAATGAGCTCTGCATATTTTGTACCATATTTTGCTCTGTAATTAAATATATATAACAGAACTATGTTTCTGTTTCAGATCTAGCTGAAATTGAGCTAGTGTAGTTCAGAACTATTTTTGTTTTCCATAAAATATGACACTTCTTTCATGGATATAGGCTGAGTCTGCAAAGGGTGTTAGGAACTATTAGCTATATCTTGACTATACTATATCATGCATGCAGCAGTATTTTTCAGACTTTTTAGTCATAGCCTTTTCAAGCCATACTTGCCAGAATGCCAGTTGCATTCTGCTTCATCAGTTTTAGAAGATTTTAATAGTCCTGAGTTTTGGATCACAGCTTTTGAGTGATTTAAGGTGAGCATTTCAAGTAAAAGGCTACTCTCACCTTTCATCCACATGAATGAACACCAGCTCTAAAACGTGGAAATCTTTTTTTTATCTTGTGGCATTCTCTATAAACCTGTATTTCATTATTGAAAAATAAGAATATTATTAACATACATATGAGTAACTGAACAGAAAAGTGTGTATTCGTATAGAGCAGCTTCTCTACATACCTTTAAATATATTGAGATATTTGTGTTTAAATAAATGAAACACTGTTGGGCGGCAAGAGAGAAATGTTTTATTTACAAAACACAATTAATTCTTTGACATACCCTTTTTATGGTCCCAATCAAAATTTCATATTCTCATTAGGTGGCTGTGCCTGAAACACAAAATACTAATAACACCATGAAGAATATCATATAACAGGATATTATATAGTATTAAAAATGAAACAGCAGGAGCAACACTGAAGAAAAGTGAAGACTCAATGAACAAAAAACAAATCAAGTTTGTGCTTTTGAAAGAGCCTTCAGACATGCCTGAGTTGCATTACCTAACTCTGAGCTACAGTTTGTGATCTCCTGTGCATCATTATGGCGTAAGGTGGTTCAAATAGGAGATGGCACCATTAAATACGAGGTCATGGTGGGTAGCTCTCTCAGCAGCCTCTCCTGGTGTTGAGTGTATTGCAGTCTCCTTCATGATAACTTGAGAAAGTTAATTGGAGTGACTTTGATGGTGTGGGCACTATACCAAATGAATCTAGGGTGAAAGTTGTTGGAGGAAGGAGCAGAACATTTCTTTTAGCATTTTAAAAGTGGACTTTTACAAAACAGGTTGTTCTGTTAAAACAGGTTGTTGTTACTTGGATAAAGAAAATTGTACTTGCCTGTTAATGCTTTTGTGTTTGCTTCAAAATCACCTGATTATTCTGATGATTAGGTTAAGTAGAAAGTGTAATATGGTAATATGTAGTTATTTTGTTACTATGCATGTTTTTGTGGATTGGTTTAAGAGCCATCTTAAATCAAATGTATAATGAAAGCCTGTTACCATAATGCATGCATGTTTCCATAAGCTGTTTCTACGTTATACAAGCATGCTGTGCTGCTGGGACGCATTTATGATGTCACAAGCATTAGCTAAAGCAGCTGATTTTGGAAAAATGAGTTTAGATTTATGAACTTTGTATAATGGCAATGAGCTTAATAAGTTCATTGAAAGAGCTGATCAGAGGAAAAGACAGAGAACAATCCAAGAATGCTGTGAGTTAATATCAACACTTAAAGCAATGCCAGAGATAAGATGATCTAGCAGTACCAAGTTGTAGGTGTTCAGTGCCACACTCTATTTTTCTTTCATTTATGTGTCTATTTGAATAATGCTTAACATTTATTAAAACCTGCCTGCACATCTGCTCTATTTTACTGATAAAGCTGGAAAGTTCTTTCCTCAGCTAGGTCAGTTTTGATGAGAGACAGAGACCAGTCCCAATAGAAAGTCTAAAGGGTTAAGTCCTGAAAGTAAGGCAGTGGACCTTAGTCCTGGCTGCAGGTGCATTGTAACTCTGAACTGTATATCCCCAAAGGCTTTAAATGTACGGATAGGTAAACAAAGCAGTTGCATTACATTGTGTGTCCACATTAAAAATAATCTGTTTGTCTGAAGAAAGTCATATGTTTTAAGGAGAGGCATCCCCAAAAGTCTTCCCACAAAAAAAAAATGTATAGAAATATTAGGGCTGAATTTTTTAATGAAAAAGATTACATATAATGAATAATATATGTTCATTGATGGTATAAGACATCTTAAAGGATTCAGATACATAAATATATCAATTAATGGACTGTCAGCGAACAATTCTATTTCAGGAAAGGATAGAATGTGCAGTGGTTAGCCCTGCTCCCATATGAATTTAGCAACTACAGTCACTATTTCAGGTTTTCTACTACTATAGTGGTCTCCTAATCATCCCAAAGACATATGTATAGGGTGGTCCAGATCTAATTATTCAATTTTCATTACACTATAACTTATTAAGTTTATTACATAGAAAATCACCTGAAAAATCCCGAACCATCGAGAAGTGTGCCAACTGACGACATGAAGAACTGTCTTTGCGCTAAACTGGAATCATTCCCGCATAAATCAAAGTCATCCAGACGATATGCATAATTAGATCTGGACCACTCTGTATTATATGAAATTGGCCCAGTGTATATGAAATTGAGCTGTAACGGACTGGTGTCACATCCAAGGCTACTTTAAGCTTTGTTTAAAACCATAGGGTCTTGCTCCCAACAGGATTCAGTAGATTTAGAAAATGGATCGATAAACATTTTATTTCTGAGTTAATTCCTTACTTGTGTTTGCTGTTATTAAAAACCTTATAAATGATTACATGCAATTGAGAATGTATAAGTAATTTTAAAGAAATTCTTCATCATACCTGTATGAGATAAATGGCATGATGTGTGTTCATTGCAGAAATTGAATTGGAAACCTTCAGGATGTTCATACAGTGTGCCTCAGAACAAACCACATTTTGTATCAATTACACAATTACAATTGTTTTAAACGTGTACTATACTGTATTGTAAATGTATACAGGAAAATGCTTACAGTTAAACTCAACTCAACTTTGTTGTTACAACAGACTTTTTTCTGTTTTATAAAATAGAACCAGAATATTTTTAAAGTGGGCTAGGGTAATGAAGTTAATGTATCCTGATGGTTTAGTTTAAGTTGCTTTTGGTAAAAGTAGCACAAATGTGACACAAATGGGCCCCTAAAATGTGTTCCAGAATGACCTGTAATAAAAGATGCTCATAGTTTTAGACATATTTTATGGTGACCAAAATTTTTTAGCCAAAGGATCATTGTTGTCTGTTAAGTCTGTTCTCCTTCATCCCAAAAATGTGCAGGATAGGATGACTTGAAATTAAAGTAGTGCGGGTGAGATGGTTTTTATGTGAGTGATTGTGTCATGTAATGAAGTGCTGTCCCATCCAGGGACAGTTCCTGCCTTTTACCTAATGCATGTTCAATAGCTATTGGCTCCTGGCTGCTGTTTAATGAAATGACTAGGTTCAGGCTGTAGTGGACCTGGGCCTTTGTGATTTACACTGATTCAACGGTGATTTATTTATTTCTTATAGGACTACCCAGCCTGGTCTGACATGCATACTCCTCCCAGAGAAGCACACGATACTGAGGTAAAAATCCTATCAAATGTATTAAATGGGAAATTAACAAAAAGAAATATACATAAATTATTTATAATTTCCTCCCCAATAACCAAAAATAAAGACAAACCATTCAAAAGTATGAGCACAGACCCAAATATAGTCCAGATTTACCACTGATGATAGCTGCAATATGGAAAAACACACAGGGAGAAGCAGTCCTCTAAATATTTCCCAGCCATCTTTGCCCAGCAGGCAAAAACACTCAGGTGACACAGTGATCCCTCAGAGTGGCGGGAATGGAAAACCTGTCCAGGTAATGTTTGCTACAAGATAATGGATGTAATGTATCCTACTCATGTTCTGCAAGTTACCTTGGGTAAAACTGTCTGCCAAATAAGCAGTGTTAATGGGGTTGTGTAGAAAAGCAAAGGCAGCAATTTAAGTGACCCATTGAGGGTCATACAGTGAGTGAGTGGTGCTGACTGAGCAGGCATCCTTGTAATTTACTGTACAGTCCAGATGACTCATGCTGGTCATTTCATTTCCTTGCATTTTGTTGTACTTGGAAACTGGCAACACAGTGACAAAAATACTTGGGCAATTTAGAAGAACTCCTTTATCACAGTGGCATTAGACAGATGGATCTATTTTCTTGTCTTAGAAGCTGAATTAGTAAACTTCAAGTCTGCACCATCGGTCATTTAACTGTATGGCTAACAAGTAAAAGATTGGTAATATACGGGTCATCATGTCATTATGTTTGATTATTCAAAAATCCCATCAACCTTAGTAAAGGAATAGATGTCTGCCTCTGTGTCCATTTGGTAGCCATGTCTTTGTCATTCCAAAAGATGCTGCATCACAAACACACTGCATTTGTCATTCCAAAAGATGGAACATCACAGACATTAACACTGCTTTTATGAATCCCATATCAAATGACAAATAACGTATACATTGCATGGTGCACTGCAAATGTTAATGCTGCTGTCTGTATTGATTACTTAGATTTCAACTCATGTTATATGGGTAGCACAGCTAGTAGATTTATAGTAATGCATTTCAAAAAGTTTTCCTTCTCAGCAAACAATATTGCAGAATATCCCATAGTGAAACATTTTTCACTTAATTCATGGTATGACTATTTGTCTACTTCTGGTGGAGTGGATTTTTAAAAGATGGAAATCCTAAACTTACTCCTGCAATGAATGGTTCAGTTCCAGATAATTCTTATTGTTTTGGCACATCTTTGTTGATCTTCATAATGTTATTTTGGAAAGTTCTAAAATACTGAGTTAGATCATATGGTTGGCTTGATGGCCTCAAAGGTGAACAGCACTGTTGTGCTAAATTAGCAAGGGTGTTAAGCTCTCCAAGGAGAAATCCAAATTCATTGAACATTTTTTTTTTACTGATTAAACCTCCAGTATTAATGTAAAGATTTTCAGATGCAAATGCAAACTGGAACATTAAACTAAATAAAACGTCACTGAATTACAGAGGAACATTTTTATAATTAAATACTTCGCTCGTCACCCAAGGCATGAAGATCCAGCACCTTTTAAATTGGATGGATAATTATTTTTCCTGACATTTATTCAAGGTACTCAATAAAGATGTCAGAGCTCAGATATAGAAGATGACAGCGTAAGTGGCCCTATGCTCCACTCACTTAAGATAGTGGACATTCACTCTAATTACTACATTATTCTAAGCATTAGGTATTCAGTGAGCCATTCGGAGTCGGCATGATGTACGGTCTGTAAGAAGGCAGCTAAATCTGACAGGCTGAGCACAGCTGCGGCAATCATTCGACCAGAGGAACTGGTGGCTCACTTCAGTGGTTAGAATTGTCAGAACAGACGGCTGTATCTTCTGAAAAGAAACATGAGGCATTGTTTTCTTGCTGCTTTCAGCTGTCTTTTGAAAATTGGACGGGACTATCTAGGAAAATGTCTTGTTTTCCCCAGCAAATCAAAAAAATGCATTTCGCATTTGCACTTAATTGGTTAAGCTGTAAGGGAATGAATCTCAAGAAATGGTTTAACAAACATTTCATTATTAACCTTACTTGATCTTCACGATGTCTAAAAAAATTGTACTCTTTAATGATATCCGTTGCATCTTGCAACTTGTACTGAAATCTTTCACACTTGAGGGACCCGCACCATCCAATTAATATTAAATGTTGACTCATCCTGATCCCGACAGAGCTTAATCAGTATTAAACATCACTAAAATTAATCCAAAATCCTGCCTCTGCATTTCTGTTGATAATGCTCACTGAACTGTGCACGTTGTAATTATTACAAAATGTCATTGACCCTTGCTAAATGCGGTGTTTGTTAACAGGTACTAAATATTAGCGTGCATTGCTTATATCCACTGCTATCTGACAGCTACTAAATATTCTTAATTAGTAAAATTACAGTAATGTTTTGTTCACTAAGGGAAAAGGTCCAAAATGACTTTTATGGTAACAGTATGGAAATATACAGTTCATTTATGTTATTAATGTGTTCAATTTGTGTTCAAGGACACAGTCATGCTGGAACAGAACAAGGCCTTCTTCAAACTGCAACCACAAAGTGGAAAGTGCACAATTGTCTGAAATGTCTTTGTATGCTGTGGCATTAAAGGTACCCTTCACACTTAAACCAAGCGGCCTAGCCTAAACCCTGAAAAAAAGCCACAGACCACTATCCCTCCTCCACCAAACTTTACCAAACTTTACTATAGGCACTATGCATTCCAGTGTACTCTTAGCATCCTCCAATCAGAGATTTGTCCATCAGACTGCCAGATAGTGAAGCATAAATCCTCACACCAGAGAACACATTTCTACTGTTCCAGAGTCCAATGGCAGCCTGCTTTACATCACACCAGCATTTCACATATTGATCTTAAGTTTGTGTGTAGCTGCACGGCCATGGTAACCCATTTCATGAAGCTCCTAACACAAACTTTTTGTGCTGATGTTGCTTCCAGAGGTGGTTTGGAGCTCTGTTGTGAATGATGCAACAAAGGATAAGCTATTTTTATGCACTATGCGTTTGAGTATTCAACAGCCCCACAGTGTGTTAGCATAGTCTGACACTTTGTGACTGGGCTTTTGTTGTTCCTAGATGCTTCCACTTCACAAAAACGGAACTTACAGTTGGCTGGGGCTGACCTAGCAGAGCAGAAATTTTTACCGACTTGTGGAAAAGGTGCCACATTTAAATCACTGACATCCTCAGTGTGACCTTTTCTATCGCCATTGTTTGCCAGTGGAGATTTATGGTTATGTGATTGACTTTATGCAACTGCTAACAATGGATGAGGCTAAAACAATTGAATACTCTTATACTGTATACATCGTCATTATGAAGCCCTTGTGTAGCTTTAAATTATAACTTCAGTTTTATGTATGATTAAATTAATCAGTAAAGAACAATGCATTTATTGTATCACAGTTTAATAATACATTTGTGATAGTTTATTACTTTTAATTAATTTATTTATTTGTTCATTATTCTGTTTTCAGAATTATGATTGACCCATGACTTCAATAGAAGAGAAAGTAAACTGCATCCTGTGGTTGACCAGACTAAAATTGGCCAACGGGGTGCAAAGAAGATTTTGAACCCATTACAACAAAGATGCACACAAAACTAAACCACATTCTTAAAATGAATTGAGAACTAGGATGACTAGTGTGATTCAGTGCATTACTGAAAATAAAATGCAAAACATATTTGTAGATCTTCAGAATCACATTCACATTTTGTATTTGTGGTGATGTTGAACATGTTGAAAACCAATTATCTGAGAAATACATCTGTGTAAACATGTTATCAATTCTTTCACTTATCCTTTTAACAGGTAAATTTTATCATGTATAGGACTGGTTATGTATATTTAAAACTGCACAAGGACATTATAATGACTCTGTATATATACAGCATATCATACATATACACACAGTGTATGTATTCATTTAAGGTTAAAAAAAGAGCCATCAAAATTTCCCATAAAGACAGACAGTAATTATATTTTGCATGAAATCCATGTCACTTTGTACAGAGAGTGGTATGTACCTTTCTAGACTGATAACAGTCTGGCTGAGCTCCACATGGCAACAACAAAGCAGAAAAAAACAAGCATGTTCTAAATAGACTATGTTTAAAGCAAATGGAATCTTTTCAGAGTACTATCCCAATTTAAATCTTTATCCTGTGAGAACAGGGAGTTTGTTTGTACAGATTATCAGAGCTGTTGCACATTTGAGCTTATGGAGTTCGAGGAGAGCTCTACAATGAGAGACATGATTATTATGGGCTTATTTGTGAAGACATTTCACATTTGACTTTTTTCAAACCTGAATACAATTTATTAGATGTCTAGGCCATAGCTGTGGCCCTGATTCCTCTATCGCCAGGTATCAAAATGTTTAGAGTCAGCATGCAGTGGCTGTTCTGGGCTGATCAGAAGTGACTCAGCCCATGCTGTGAATTAGATGAGACTCCACTTCTTTGACAGCTCCATACTCAGACCGTTGCTCTGTTTCACAGGAATAATAGTCTTCCATTCCAGTGGTGACTGAAACAGTATAAAGAATACAAACTCATAAGAAAAACTGCACATTAAATTAAACAAATGAAACAAAAAAATCGAATAAGTGAAACTGTTATGAATAAATGCTGTGTTAAAGAGAAAAAGGTTAAAATTATAACACTCTTTGGGCTTTTCTTCAGTACTAGGGCGTTGTACTGTGTTAGCCATTATGAATGTAGTGAGAACTCAAGCAAAATGACACGCTTGCATATTGTAATCTTTTCAGTTAGCCAATAAAAGGTGTCATTTTTGCTTGGCTTTTCTTCAGAAATAACCCACACATAATTTGGCCTTTTCATTATTTATAAAGGCAGACAAAGTTTTTGACCACCAGAATTTGATAAACAAACCACCGTTGTTTTATATAGAACTTTTGTATAACAAACAGCAACCTGGGGCATTTCACAAGTATATATCCACAATACAGCTGCTTCCATGTTTTATTTACATATGCAGCATGGGGAGGGTAAGTGACATGCATATAGTCACACAGCGGGCTGAAGGTGGAAATGCACCATAAACATCATACTGTAACTTAAAGTGCTTGTCATAAGCCACTATGAAATATTGCCTGCTGCTCAAACACCATCTGATTCATGTCTAGATCATTTACTCTCTTAGTGGAATATGCATGTTCTCCCTTTGCTTTGTGGAGCTATTTTAGAACAATTCTAAATTTAAACTTTATGACACTCCCAAGACTACTGCACAACCTTAGATTTATTCCTTAAAATTAGTGTAGTTAAATATTACTCTTGTTGTTCTACCTTGCATCTTGTATCATTTCCATCACTGACACTTAGGAAAAACATTCATCCATTCATCTGTCTCTCCATTTTCTGAAGACACTTGTCCATTCAAAGGTCAAAGCCTACTCAATCAGCATCAAGGCAAGATAGCAATTACATTCATATACAGGCCCACTCTCAATAGAGAATAACCATCTCATAATATTTTTACAAATACCTGAAGGAAACAACCAAGGATTATGCAAATGCATATAAAAAGGAAGTGATGTACAGACGTTATGAAGTGGAATATTGTTGGCATCCTAGAGTGTCCCACTCTTGTGCAGGCAAAAATGGGTAATGGAGTCACATAGGAATTTTTGAGTGGTAGTACAGTATCTATGTGTGACTAAGCATTACAATAGTTTTATAATATTATCAAAAGACCTGTGCGATGGGTGACAAGATCTGTTTGATGTGCATTTTCTTCTGAAAATGTCTCCAATTATCTGTAGAGGCAACCAACATTGGCTGTTACTGGTCTGGTAATGCACCAAAATGTTATCAGCTTCTTTTCCATGTGAGAATTTAATAGTCATCAGTCTAAAGATATAAGAATGATTCCTTACCAAACAGGAGCCAACACCAGTCCTGATACATTATGAATGCCATGAATGGCAGACCAAATCTACAAGTTAATGTTCCTGTTAGGAATGCAATTGATATCTGTATAATTGGATTTGTTCCATTTTTGTAGATTATTCATTTTATTTTTTAAATTTTAATGTTTTATAATCATGTTGATGGCATCTTTGCAGCACCATGTCCTTTATTTACATAGTCATTGTCATTTGATGCTTCTGGTTGCTGTATAGTTCCTAGACATGAGATTGCACTAAACAGCGTACAACAAGAATACCTCATTCCTAAAATAAATAATTAAATGACAGCTACTTAAAATAACTGTTTACTTAGGACTTTGTTTTTGATATGTTTTTTACTTTAGTATGTGGTCAGCATTTTGGTTTTGTTGAAGGATTGTTTTGGTCATGTGTAACTGACTTTTGCTTTTTTCTCTTGACCATTCTCTACTATACTCAATAAAATCTATCATTCAAATAAAGCTCTGCTTAGATGCTATTCAAACATAACAGCTCTATGTCCCAAGGCCTTGTCTCTCCAAAACATTATTGTAATTGGTAGAAAGTGTATTGCTGTCTTTCATTTTGAAAGATTTAGCATTTAAAGGACATGTGTGAGTGAAATTTAGCAGAATAACATTTTCTAGGTGAGTTTTTTTTAATTATTACCTTTTTTCCCCCTCACACCTTTCACTGTTCATCATTTTTATCAGGGGAGGCTACATTCAATTTTTAATTAGCCAAATTGCAACAGTTCATTAGTAAACATAGGATGAGAAAGTGTTGTGCAACATTGCTTGTGAAATGGAAAAGATTTCCAAATGTATGACCTGAATGAATCTATCTTTCTTAGAGTTTGTACGTATTGTATTGTGTCTCAGCTCATTATTTATATATTTATTTGGGTATTCATTTATTCAATATGTTTGCTGCTCTGGGCACCCTAATCAAGGAATGGCATGATCTAAGAGTGCAGAAAAATGCAGAAGGAAGGCTGTTATCTTCTGCCAATTGGCTCAGTAGGTGGAAGAACAAGAGATTTGCTGAAACATTTAAGAATTTCCTTTCGTTGCTTTTAAATAAAACCATTTATATCTGATTAGATGGCATTTAATTATGCCACCTGACATTTTGTTATGTGTTTTTTCATTATACAGATATATGCATATCATGCATTAATAAAAAGCTGTGGATTTTTCTTTTACGCAGTTTAAAATGCCCAAAAAGTATATTTTGTTTGCAGGTGTTGATGATCAATAGAATTGATAATAAGCCCTTTTTAGCACATTACAATACATTTTTTTTTATTTTAATTTATTGTCAGTTTTTATATAATTAACATTTATATAAGGATATATGACACATACAAATAGTGCAGGCTAATGCTCACTCAAATGTTCTGCCAGATTTACAATTTCTTTAATTTTTACATTGCAATTCATTTCTATGACTGTATCTTTATTCTTTGTACTCTGAAATTGACTCTATCTGTAACTCTATAAAATATTCTGAAACAAATCCACTGTGAAGATTGAAATGCTAAAGTAAATTGAACTGAGTTTCCTCTATATTTAATTGAATGCTCGCATGTAAGATAAGAGGGAATGTATACAAGAGAAAATATAAAAAGTACTTTCAGTTGGTAAAATGAATGTAAATTATCCAGACAAAGAATGTAGTGTTTGCTACATAGCTTAGGTTACTCTGAACCTCTTTCTTGCCCACTATTTGCATTATTATCAATACATGTTAGATCCTCTGGGACCTTACTTACTGTATATTTTTGGCAATTTATATTTGTCACATGCATGTATTGATAGTAAGCAGCAATGACATCAAACTCTGGACACAAGACTTTTTTTTTTAATATGCAGTATGTGAGTAACCTAAGGGTGCTACCTTAATACCCTTAATTAAATATCTTCTTCTTCTTTTGTCTGCTTCTGTTCAGGGTTGCCACAGCAGATCATCTTTTTCCATATCTTCCTGTCTTCTACATCTTACTCTGTCACACCCATCTCCTGCATGTCCTCTCTCACCATATCCATAAACCTTCTCTTATGCCTTCTTCTTTTCCTCTTGCCTGGCAGCTCTATCTTTAACATCATTTTCCCAGTATACCCAGCATCTCTCCTCTACACATGTCCAAACCAATGTAATCTCGTCTCTCTGACTTTGTCAGAGTCCATAACTGAGCCGACCCTCTAATGTACTCATTTCTAATCCTGTCCATCCTCATCACACCCAATGCAAATCTTAGCATCCTTAACTCAGCCACCTCCGGATCTGTCTCTGGCTTTCTGGTTAGTGCCACCGTCTCAATACCCTTAACTAAATATAGAAGTGTAAATTGTCTCCACTCAGGATTTAGTTGTCTTCATAAACTTCAATGACAATAGTCCTCAGAAGTCCATGATTCCCTTTGACCTTTCAGAGACACTCACAAGGTAGAACTTTCAATGAGCAGTTAGAATATACTGTACCTTGCTATGTATAATGTAAGAGTGTACAAATAAATTGCATTTTTACTCACCAAGGTTCTAGCTCACTACTAGGAGTGTGCTCTCAAAGCTCTCCTACTGAATTCACATCTATACAACATTGATAAATGAACCAACTGGATGTAACATCATAACCATTGGCTATAGTTGAGGCCTTTCTACCAGCTTCTCCATACAAGCATAAACCTCCACCAACAATCATTAATGGATCAGAAGCCATTCTAACATGTTTATACATATGATAGCAAAACTTTTTTTGTTTTTGTTTTTGTTTTTTTTTTCAGTTTCATTTAGTCAAATTATTTTATTTATGCATACAACAGTCCTAAAGTTCTTTCTCGCATTTGGGCTCCCGAAAGGGTGGCTTTAACAGCATCCAGGTCACTCTCTCTTTTCAGCTGGTGTGCTGTTTTTATAGTGATAGAGCAGTAGGTACAGGCACCACAGAGCTGACAATCCCTCAATCAGTTCTAGATCCAGACCTTTCATGCTTCTTACACACTCACTTTGCTGGTGGCAGTCCTGTAATCTTGACAATGATAAGCCAGCTGTGCCCCTAATTTCACTCAATTTGGCTCCTGGCTGCCCTTAATTGACCTTAAAGTCCAATAAGAAGTGTGATTCCCAGCACAGGGCTACACATTACATATGTGCTTATACAGTATATGTTTGCCATGACAAGTACACAATTCTTTGGTGATGTGAGGAGGAGTTCTTTTTAACTCCATTCTTATTGCTCATTTCATTTACATACCGTATATACTCGCTTATAAGTCAGCTTTTAAAACCCGAAAAAATCGATCATAAAATCAGACCCCAACTTATACGAATGTTCAAAAATACAACAATGAATTTTTTTTTATTTTTTTTTTTACATATTCTTGCCTCCTCCAATCTCGCACCAGTTTCTCATTCACATCAGATTTTCTGGCAGCAGCGCAGTTACCAATTTCTTTCACCACTTCAACTACTTTTAATTTAAAACCACCTTCATATTTTCTTCTGATCGAACGCTCCATCCTGGATAAGGGATGCTCTTACGATAAAGGTGTATGAGGGTGTGAGATACAAAAAACACAAAACAGTGCAAACGTCACTTCAGAATAGTTCAGGTATTACCGTGTGGTCACGTAGGCACAATAATTAGAAAAAAAGGCAGTGTGCTCCATGGTTACTCTCTCAGGTGGGTGTTAGTATATCATAATCTCTTGGACCAATAGCATGAGTTTTCTGCATTCAACTTATACAACCAACATTATAAAATACCGGAAATTATACGGTAAAATCAAGCCCCAACTTATTCACGGGAGAACTTAAACGTGAGTATATATGGTAATTCTCTAGAAAAAGCTCAATGTTCGGCTTCCATTATTCATTTTTTGGTCTTTTATCTGGTTTACCATTTCAACATTTCATTATCTGGAACTTTTTTACACAAATGTACCTGCTAGCCTTCCTTGACTAGGTCCAGAAAGGAGACTTGGATATGATGAAGGAATTACATCTCTGGGAGCATCAGGACATTCCAAGGGAACTCTGGAGAATGTTGCTGGTGTAGTAAGGAGACAGCAAAGATCATAAAGAGTTAGGATGCAGTACATGCAGAGACATAGTTTTCAGATGCAAGTCACTGCGAGACTGAGTTGAAGATGGAAGCTGTGCTGGTTTTCAGTAAGACAAGGTGAAATGGGCAGGTTCAGGAAGCAGGAAGACAGCAGTGACGTTGTTGGTGGTCTGCCCGTCAATTGTCCATTCTGCCGAGGAAGGAAGAGAAAAGGCATTAAGTGATAACTCCAACCACTGGCTTGGAATTTAAGTACCAATAGATGAGCCCTGAAATTGTCCCCTATGTGCACATTGTGTGACACTGGACATAAGAAGGCTCAGACAGTCCAGCTGAGAATGTTGCTATTATGAACCTTACCTGAAAAAAACTAAAATATTAAAATCTTTAAGATACAGGTTAAAAAGCAATACAGAACATGTTTTTGGAGTACCTCTCCTCAAAACATTAAATCCCTGTCCTTGACACACAGGATTTAGTTTAATATTGTTTTTTAGCCCTCTATGTTCTATTCCTTCACTTATGAATTACAAGGAGACATGGCTCATAGCTGCAATGCAATTGTACCCGGGACTTTGGTCTAGTGATTAAGCAGCATACAGTTTCAGGTAATTCATGGCATGAAGATCTTTTGGTGGCTGTGTTCATCTCTTCTGATCAGCTCTCATCTACACTTACAAAGCCATTCCATGGTGTACTTACACCCTTTAGACTGTGTACTTGCATCCTTTATTTTGTTATTTTGGGCCATTTGGGTCCACACCATGCTTCTGGCCTTTAAAGTCCAGCAGTGTCACCATTTCATTGACATACAAGTGGGGGTGTGTATGTGCAGAGCACCATTGGTTATGAACAATTTCTGTTTAATTAGCTGTTTGAGACTAGCACTTATCTTAACAGACCATAAGGTAAAAGTAATCAAGTCACACCATACAAAATCTACAAATAGAGAGCTGATATCCATATGGCTCTTGTCTTAAAACTGTACTTTAAACATCTTAATACTGAAAAAAAAGTAACAACAGATCATTCTTAAAATGCCACTACATAATAATAATAAAAATACAAGACCTCTGCAGCAGCAAGCAAGAACCATGATTTTAACTCAATAATCATATCGTTGCTAATACTAGAACCTTCACATGATTTGCATGTACAGTATTTACTTTTATCAGTCAATGAAACATGAAAGAGGTAGCTAAGTGCATAGTCACATGAACAGATATCAACCATCACTATTTATATTTCCAGTTGCTCATTTTTATGTCTGATGATTGGTATTCCTACAAATCACAATCTCTTTCAGCAGCTCATACCCTTCCAAGTAGAGTGCCACCAACTTTCAGCCTATGCTTTCAGTTTACATAATTTGAAAATACCTGCCTTAAATACTATTAACCCATCTTGTACAGAACTCAGAAATGTATGATGACTTAAGTAGGTGATGTGCTCAAAAAGAGAAGAGTACATGACATGCACATCCAGATAAAGGAACTTTTTAATTTCCACAAACAATCAGAATACGTTTTCAGCTTCTCACAAAATTTCATCGTCATTGAATAAACCACAATTACCGTAATAGGAGAGCATGAGGGGTACATATATTTCGGCAGTAATCGGTAATAATGTTTATTTTTAAATTCAATGTCATATTTTTGATGATGTGAAGCTCATCCTGCATGTAGCCCACACCACTATGATTAGTAGTTTCTTTTTACTTCTGAAATAGGTGCAGTTTTTTTGAAAATGAATAGCTGTCCTAGTTCGAATCTGGGAAAAAAGAATTGTTGGCTCACAAGTTAGGCTGGAATGCTATTATATAACAGAGCTTTACGATTGGGTGCTAAGACAGAAAACCGAGTATCTGGCTTTCATGGCTATCCTGTACAATGGGCAAGATCTGTTTCTTAATTAATAACAACATTCAATGTTTTTGTTAAGTTTTTCAGTATGAGTATATGAATTGTGTTTGCACTATATTTTTCACCTTTCTGTAAAAACTGTAATTTTGTGATTCCTTTTTAAAACACAGAAAGGATTAGTTTATAACATTCTTGTGGTTAATTAACATATCTTTTTCATGCATCACATTTAATTTTGAATACATACATCTTATATCATTACTGATAATATTATCTGCAAAGTATGCAAGGGAATTAAAAATATGATATTAAACATATATTTATTACAAGAACTAAAGTGTTCCCAATATCTTAACTCACAAAGAATATGCCCGAAGAGCACAAAATATTATTATTTTTATGAAATAGGAACAGAAGGGATACTTACAATTCAGTTTCTGAATTAACCAAATATATTCAGAAATCAGATTAAATTTATGCTAATTTTGTTCTCATGGAAATGCAGGATGGCTAAGAGCAGAGAGAGCATCAACTCCTACATTGACCCAGATTGCTTTGCAATGTATTTTCTAAACACAAACTTAAAAAACGAGTCAAAGAAATGATCATGGGTATTTGCAGGCTCTCTAGGGGTCTGATAGTTTGGGCAAAGTGGAAAGTTAGAGTGACATGTATTGTATTGGTTCTTATAGATGCTCTCCTGTGTAATATAATTCATGTCATGCGTGGGGAGTGGAAAGATTGTTTTACTGTGGGACACTGCAGCGCTAGGGTAGCAAGGGTGTTACCCTTAATTGGAAATTGAGGTCTTGTGCCAACGTGAAGAGCCCACCCGTGACATAGATTCTCGCATTGATTTGAAAATGTGCATTGACTGACTCTATGACATGCAAACAGACTTGAATGAATTAAGATCAGCAGGTGATCATTCAGAAGCAATTCAAAAATAATGTACACAGAGGTGAACTGAATAATATAGACAAAAAGGAACCAGCAAAAACCAGCCTAAAGCAAAAAGACTTATGTGACTGTGAAGTCAAAAGTAAAAACCAATTTCCTCAGCAGAAGAAAGTTAAAACAAAAGTTCAAAAATACAATTAAGTGCCTACTATTTGACCGATACTTAAATCAACTCTCAAGTCTGAGGTGCCTCTACCTGGTAAAGGCAAAGCAGAGTATGTGTTGATGGGACAGTGATAGAAGCATTAATTTAAAGTAGGGCTTCCAGATTCGTAAAAGCTTCTTTTGATTGCTCAGTTCAATTTTGAAGGCAACAGTAAAACAAAAAAGTGAATTCACTTTTTCAATAGTTACAGGTTAGTCAAATTGATGTCCACTGTAGAAATATTTTAATACGCAGTAATATGAAGCAGATTTTCTTTTAATTCTAACTAAAATTGTCAATTTTACAGTTTATACATATAATTAAATAAAAAAGGTCCAGATTAAATTCTGCACCATATCTCATATATCTGTCTTCAGCAGTGGCTTCATCCTAAGCTGATGCATACCCAGTAGACACAATAACTGAACACACCAATTAAAGTTAAGTGTGTTTACTTGCTTCTGTCTGTTTATCTATCTAAATTAACCTAGTTTCCAGTTTCAAAAATATTTAAAGATATAGATTTTGCAAAATGTCGTGGTTTGCTATAATGAGATGTGAATGTTATGTGCAGAAGTTAACATATTTAGACCGAAAAAAAAATATGCTTCATGCTATTGTTGGGTTTTACAGCTGATTGACAGCTTTTCTGCAATGTTTATAGAATATTTTATCAATTTGCTGGTGATCTTCCATTGCTTCCAGGTACCCAAGGTTTCCACAATGTCATTAAATGACAGGGCATTATCACATATTGGACATTTGGTGTTTTGATGTATAATCATATGGTTTAGCAGCTATTCTAGGACACTATAAAAACAGAATTGGAAGTATGTTCAGATTATCAGCTGTTCGGTACTTTGGAAGAGGCAGACTTTGTTATTTTGATATTAAATTACTTTAAAGGAGTACACATCCCAAAAATGATACAGTAAAACCTTGATTATCCAACAGGGGACCGAAGGCATGAAGGTTAAGAGACAAGATGGATAACAAAAAAACTACTTTAAAACTGATATAGATTAGTTTAGCAAATAGTTCTTGTTTATTTACAAAACAAAACTATATTAAGAATATATGATATAGTTTTAAGAAAATTAATTCAATCATATAATATCGTAGCAATCAGCGTAATAAGCAAATACAATCCAGAGGTAATGGAGTTTTCTATATTTTACTTGGAGTCTTTGTTCTGTAGCAAATGGTGCCCTGTCTTATTCGCAGTTATCAGGGTTAGGGAGCACTCCTCCAAAACAATAAAAGAAAGCTTTCCCTACCAATCAGTTTATCTCCTACCACTTACATTCTTTTTTCTCTATATCGCAAACACTCCTGCTTATTGTCTCCTGGCTCCCTATTCAAAACTTCCTTCTGCTGCACCTTCTTTTTTATCCTACTCTCTCCTGTCACTCATCTCCTAAGAGGCATGTCCACTCCTTACAGAACAGAAGCCCTTCACCCAGTCCCATCACTTACAGCATTCATTCCATCCTTTTTACTCCCATACAGCGCATCACAAGCTGCCTGCACATCACAATATATTAACTAAGCATAATATAACAGAATTTAAAAAGAAAATTACAATACAGAAGAGCACTAACATTAATACAGAATAACATTACTGTCAGTTGTTTCCATTTTCGACATATTTTCCAATTTTTTCGGTATCACTCTTTATATTGTTCACTGTTCTTCCTACTCCATAAATTGAAGCAATACTTAAAAACATTTTCGCCATTTCATAAATGTTTAATAATTTCAATTTTTGTGCCATAACAATGTTCAGTAGATTAATTATAACAAAAGAGAAAAGTTACAAAACGTTATACAATACAATACAATACAGTTTATTTTTGTATAGCCCAAAATCACACAAGAAGTGCCCAATGAGCTTTAACAGGCCCTGCCTCTTGACAACCCCTGAGCCTTAACTCTCTAAGAAAAGGAAAAACTCCCAAAAAAAACCTTGTAGGGAAAAAATGGAAGAAACCTTCTGAAAGGCAGTTCAACCTACCCCTTTTCAGGTAGGTTGGGCGTGCAGTGGGTGTCAAAAAGAAGGGGGTCAGTACAATACAATACACAAAACAGAACAAATCCTTAGTACAGTATAAAAATACAAATTTTACAAGTACAGAGCAGAATTTAACAGTAAATGATATCAGATAATATGATTTGGATTTCTGCCTCCCCTATTTGGCCATTCCACAGCTGAAACAGCACTGGGCCAGCCAATCCGATGAAAGGACCCCTCTACCCCACGATTCCTGCGATCCTCCATCAGGGATGACTTTACCTTAGGCAGGCAAAACAACTTGGCAGGTGGGCCGTGGCACCAAGTGCCACATTTGAGTATCGAGAAGAGAAACAGAATAGGTGAGGATTAGTAACAAATTATAACTATCATGTTACTTATGTTTTAGTGCTAATGACTAACAAAAGAGATGCAGTCTGTACAGTTAATCAGCGGCTCTAGTCAGGATATGCTAAACTGAAGTAGTGAGTCTTCAGCCGGGATTTAAAAGCTGAGACCAAGCATCTTTTATAGTAGCAGGCAGACCATTCCGAGGTTTAGGGGCCCTGTAACTAAAAGCTCAACCTCCCACTGTTACTTTATTAATCCTTGGAATCATAAGCAGACCAGCATCCTGAGATCTTAATGTGCACTCTGGTTTGTAAGTCATGATAAGTTTAGACAAGTAAGCTGGACCTTGGCTATTTAATGCTTTATATGTTAAAAGGAGGATTTTGAAATCTACCCTAAACTTAACCGGGAGCCAGTGTAAGGACTTAAGAACTGGAGTTATGTGTTCGTATTTTCTTGTTCTTGTAATAATTCTTGCAGTAGCATTTTGGATTAACTGGAGGCTGTATAAAGAACAGTTTGAACATCCAGTGAACACCGCATTGCAGTAGTCGATCCTACTAGAAATAAATGCATGAATTAATTTCTCAGAATCCTGTTTATTTAGAAAGTGCCTTAATTTCCCAACATTTTTAAGATGGAAGAAACATGATTTGGACAACTTCGTAATATGCGCTTTAAATGACATGCTAGAGTCAAAGATAACTCCTAGATTGCGGGCTGATTCAGTATAATTAAAAGTGATTCCAACTGAGTTAAATGATGACAAAATATTGTTGTGATCAGCGTCATTCCATCCAACAATTAACATCTCTGTTTTATCGGTGTTTAAAGACAAGTAGTTCTCATCCATCCACTCCTTTAATTCACTAACACACAACATCAGAGAAACTTAATTTGATCTAAATGAAAGGTATAACTGGGTGTCATCTGCATATGAGTGAAAATTAGCATTATGTTTTCTAGTGATAAATCCTAGTGGAAGCATGTAAAGTGAAAACAGTAAAGGTCCCAGTACTCAGCCCCGCGGGACACCATATCTCACTTCTGTGTATACTAATGGAGTGCTGTCAGCACATTTCTGTACATATTGGAATCGATTTGATAAATAAGAAAAACCAAGCGAGCACAGTGCCTGTAAGGCCAACATCATTTTCTGCCTGTGCAGTAAAATACTGTAGAATGGTCAATGGTGTCAAATGCTGCACTTAAGTCTAACAACATAATTACAGTGGACTTTCCTTCATCAGAGGATATCAGAATGTCGTTTATAACCCGTGTTAGTGCCGTTTCATTACTTCAGTTTATTAAAACTGAAGGTACCTAACTGACACTGCAGTACTGGGAAAGAACATTGTTCCAATCTGCAAAGCTTTGAGTATAGTACAGTACAGTACAGTGCAGTAATAGGTAGGCTCTGGCATGCACAATGTTTTGTTTTTGTTTTTTTGGCCTTCATGGTTAATTGAAACTGACAGTTAATCGAATAACAGATAATTGAGGTTTTACTGTATATATTTTTAAATGATAATTACCTCATGTACAGTAGTTTCATCTAAGTTTTCACCTAACTCATGTCATATAATCCACATGTCCAATATCCATTTGCATGCTCAAAATGTGCAAAATGTGTGCATTTGTTTTCTAAAATATATTATTAACAGTTACTCCCAGAAACCTTTGCATGACATGTCAACAGAAATTATGTCACTCCAACAATGCTGCGAGTTTGAATTGAAGATGAGATTCTTGACCAATGAATAAGGCAGATCTTCAGAGGTAGAACTCATTGCTGCAGAAATCTGAGTAAACTTTCTGTGCCAGTCACTGTCTGCTGGGGTTACTATCTCATAGGTTTTTTGATGACTAAGTGTGTACAACAGTGAGCTGTTCAGTAAATTAGTATCCTATTTAGAGGTTGTTATTGCTATAATTGGAAGGTTGTCACAATCAACCTTGTGATGTACAAATTGAGAGAAGAAAATAGGTGGCTAGATATTACTATTCTTTTTAATGAACATATTTTATTTATATATCCATCCATCCATTATCCAACCTGCTATATCCTAACTACAGGGTATTGGGGGTCTGCTGGAGCCAATCCCAGCCAACACAGGGCACAAGGCAGGAAACAAACCCCAGGCAGGGCGCCAGTCCACCGCAGGGCGCACACACACACGCACACACCCCCAAACACACACACACACACCCACACACCAAGCATACACTAGGGACAATTTAGAATTGCCAATGCACCTAACCTGCATGTCTTTGGACTGTGGGACGAAACTGGAGTACTGGGAGGAAACCCACGCAAACACATGGAGAACATGCAAACTTTATTTATAAATAAGCAATTTAAGAATAATAAAGATATGTGGTACAGTGCAGTGTGGTTTTCCTGTTTTATAAAATGATCTTTCAAATAGATTGTAAAATAAATAAATTACTCAGTTATTTACAAATTGGTAATAGATGATATACTTAATATGTCAAAACTCAGTGACAGTCATATGATTTTCAGTGCAGGTACAAAATTGATATAGTACGGTGTTTATCAATATTGTCTCCCATCCATAAACTGCCATAATTAACAAAGTACAGTATGTTTTTTCCACCTAGCTCCACTGTCTTCTTATAATCAGAAGAGTGAGGTTAATTTATAAACTACTGTCTCATCTTTTGGATCTTCTTAAAAGGCAGCTCTTAATAGACATGGTTTATGCATAACACACTATAACATTTAAATGAATTGGCTTAATGAATGTGTCACTCAAATCTAAAATAATAGATGTGTGATGATTCCTACGTGTCTGTAACCCCTTAGTGACACTTATCTTCCATTTCTGTCAGTCATAAACAGGCTGCCTAAAAACTGAAAGCCAAAGTATTAAGTGTGTATTCCCACCATACAGGTGTCACCTTTGAACCCGAAGGTTAAGTCAAACATTCATTCATACATTTATACTTTATCTTTTATTCATACCAAAAAATAATAGAAAACATTACAAAACAAAAAACATTTCTGCTAAGCAGGTAACTATCAATTCTTTCATTGATTGATTTCTAATAAAACAGAGTGAGCCTGGATGAGGATTTGGAGTGCCATAAAATTGCATAGTGTGATGCATCAACATGAAATAATTCTAGAGACAGTTATTTAGACATAATAACTGTAGCACCATATTCTACATTGTTATTTACAGGGAAAAAATCATTCAGAAAAGCCCAACCTACCTGCCAAGATAACATTAGGAGGGAATCAAGGGTGATGTCTATGGAGGAATATTTCAGACAAAATTAAATTAAAAAATAAACAAATAAACCAATGAATAAATGTGTTATGAAATGAGATAATGAAACATTTAAAAGTCAATGATATGTGAGAATAAATAATGAAATATGTCATAAAAATATGTTTCCATTGCTTATTTCTTTATGGCTAACCTGAAAATTGGATTGTGGAACTTTTTTGAGTTGACCACACCACATAAATGAATAAGTACATCTGACTTTCTCTTTAGAAAAAGTCCACAACATTCAACAGATTACCTCTAAAGGATAAGCTGTGGTTGCCACATCTTCAACCTATAGTCAGAGCTGTGAGGATGTCATTCTTATAAGATGCAATTTATAATATAATGCCTTGAGTTAAAGCTGTGATTCTGTGGGTTGGCAGGTTCTGTTACCCCCTGATAAGATTGAAGGGAAAAGAATTGCTTCTGATACAAGTGGGGGCCCCATTACCAATCAAATTTTCAGTTTCATGGATTTGATCTGATCACTGGTACTGAATTAGAACCCTGTTTTATAGATGTCCTTCACTCCTGGGGCACCTACCTTCTTTCTGGGCACTCTGCAAATGCATTGCTGATTAATTGACTGATACCACTTAATAAATCCTTTGGATAAAGATTATTCACTTATTTTCCAAGTTCAATCCCAGAACTGACTGAACTATATATTTATTTCCCAATTACTTGCACACTGTGTAACCATTGACTACCTCTACATTTGTAGATATCTATAATGATTCTGGACTTGCTGTGCCAATCTTTAACAAGCATGTTTGTCATTTCTGCTTCCTTTTACTTCTTTAATCTGCAGTTCAGGTCTGTGATTAGAACATCTGAATTCCCCTCATTCCTTCTCTTACCTATTCGCTCACTTTTACATTTTTGCAGTTTCTTTACCCCCTAAATCCAAACCTGTAGCTTCTCTTCAATCCTTGCTGTGAATAGCCTTCTTATTTCAACTTTTATCACTATCCGTTATCGTAATGTATGTGCTTTTTCAATAGTTTGGGAGGTTTTAGCATAGAGAATCAATTTATTGAGATTATTAATGGTTTCATATTATTTTGGCAAAGTTTAATCTAGTTATTGTTTGTTCCATTCCATGTTTATATAACACAAGATTCAGTTCACGTGACTGCAACAGTAATATTCCTTATGTTACAAGTAGTCGCAGTACAAAAAAGAGGGAATTTCTGTACTTCAGTATCATTCAGTTGGCTAAACAAAGATATTAGTATAGGTAGTTTCTAAGTTAGTAGGCCAAGTTCTGCATATCTTTTTTGTTTTTAAAATCCCTATGTGTCCGTGACTTTTGATTCTCCAGTTGCCCATTGTGTCTTACTAGCTCAGTCTCTCTGATTACTTTAGCTTTGACCTCTTTCTGTTCCGCACATCAACCACTAGGGCACCCAGTTCAAAATTATATGTATATTGTAAGGTTTCTAAACTCTTTTGGGACTCCCTCCAATGGGATGACATGCTGAAGAGCGTTCTGAAGTGCGATTGCCATGTCTGTGGAAGACAGTTTATCAGGTGCCGGGGCAACCACGGGCTTCCAATGCTGCAGCGGCTTGCAACTAAAGCAGATCTGAGTCGATTGCAGTCACTCTTGCCGTCGATGGGTGATGCAAGGAACATTATAAATGCAGGGAACAGTATTACTTGGCTACTAACCTGGCCATGACCCTGCCCGATTGCTCTGTCTGTGTATAGGTGAATGGTAGATACCACTACAATAAATAAACCATGCTATTCCTGTTTTAAGATAAATAAAGCTGGTTTTACTAAAGTACTGAGACTCAACCTCATGTTTTGGGGTGCAAGATAGGGACTAACACGTCACAATATTATATTCAACACTCTGCCAGCACCATTAATGGACCAATTTTGTCACTGTTGCTCCTTAAATATCCCTGGTACTTTCTTCTGTGTGTTCTGGCAGTTTCAAAATTGCAACATCTCCTTCGGTTCTATAATTCAGAGATGATTTAATGCAGCATTGTAGATCAGGAGCTATATGAGTGTTACCCTGTGATGCAGATTCCTTTTTCTTTTCTTTTCTTTTCACTTCAGTTTGCTCCATTTGCTGGTTCACTGTTGAATGTTTGTTCCCCCTTTTTTTAATCTTTGTTTTGTTTTCTTTTTTTTTTAATTTAAAATTCTTCTGAAGGCTTTGGAATTAATGCCAGGCGGGGAGCATTTTCCTGTTTACAACAAAAAAGGAAAACAAAATATGTTTCTTGTTTATATCCCATTAGTATGTTCAATAAGTACTAGGGTGTTGTACTGTGTTAGCCATTATGAATGTAGAGAAAGGTCAAGCAAAATGACACCTTTTATTGGCTTAGTTAGCCAATAAAAGGTGTCATTTTGCCTGACTTTTCTCTATGTTCAATAAAAAATTGATTGCATAAACTTAGGAAACATTGGCTTTGTTGGTGGCTTCTGATATGTAGAAACAGTCAATATTTCTTTCAGTACCTTAGCTGTAAGTTAGCTCTCTCCTAAAAAGTTTTCTTTATTTCAGTTCGTGGGAATACCTTTAGTGTCACTTGTCTAAAACCAATGAGATGACACAAGCATAAAAGCCTTGCAAGGGTGTTATGCTGATTTATCAGAATGCAAATTTTATAGCTTCATTATACTCTGTAACTGGAGTGCTTAATACTTATTGAGCATTCCTGTAGAGACACATATTAATGAACAGATTGCTGTCCAGTCCTTTCTCACCATCTTCATATGACATAGAAAGTCAGAAACCAGAATTCCAGCTAACATTTTCATATAAAAGGGAGGACTGATAAAAAGAGCAGATAATTTGGTTGAAACAACATGCTTTCAATTCAACAGCAATGTAGCTAGTCTTAAAGTCTCTGTTAACTGCTTTGTATAACTTAACTGCCTTGCAATATTGGCTAAGAAAAAGAATTGGGTAGAATGTGTATGAAGTCAGCAGTCTTTACCTCAAGTCTGGTTTGCTTTTGCTCAAATTGGAAATCTATTGAATTCAAAGCCGTCTATAACAGAATATCATTAATAACCCTTTAATTTGAACAATCTTTGAAGAAAACTAAAGCTGTATTGGATAATTAACATTTTTACTTAATAACTGGGTGCTCTGCCTGGGATTTGTTCGTGCCTTACACCCTGTGCTGGCTGGGATTGGCTCCAGCAGACCCCCGTGACCCTGTCTTTAGGATATAGCAGGTTGGACAATGACTGACTGACTTAATAACTGTATAACACACAATGGATCAAAACATATTTTGGAAGGCATGAGATATCACCAATTGCCCTGTTTATTTTATAAATAAAAAAATACAACTCAGACAGCAAAACAAAAAATAAAATAACTGAAGCATACAGCAGGTTTTACCTTATATGCAAAATCTTCAGAAGTTTTGAAGAAAAAATTAGCAATAATCAGCAGTTTTTGTTTAATTAATCATACATACATCAGTTTGGAAAAGAGAAATGGGGTAGGAGTTATTCTGAAGGAACAGTATGTGAAGAGTGTTTTGGAGGTGAAAAGAGTGTCAGGCAGAGTAATGATTATGAAGCTGGAAATTGGAGGTGTGATGATGAATGTTGTTAGTGCATATGCACCGCAAGTTGGGTGTGCAATGGATGAGAAAGAAGATTTTTGGAGTGAGTTGGATGAAGTGATGAACAATGTACCCAAGGGACAGAAAGTGGTGATTGGAGCGGATTTCAATGGGCATGTTGGTGAAGAGAACAGTGGAGACGAGGAGGTGATGGGTAGGTATGGTGTCAAGGATAGGAATGAAGAAGGTCAGAGGATAGTGGATTTTGCCAAAAGGATGGACAAGCTGTGGTGAATACGTATTTTAAGAAGAGGGAGGAACATAGGGTTACATACTAGAGTGGAGGAAGATGCACACAGGTAGATTACATCCTATGCAGAAGAGTTGATCTGAAGGAGATTGAAGACTGCAAAGTGGTGGCAGGGGAAAGTGTAGTTAAGCAGCATAGAATGGTGGTCTGTAGGATGATGTTGGAGATCAAGAAGAGGAAGAGAGTGAGGGCAGAGCCAAGGATCAAATGGTGGAAGTTGAAAAAGGAAGACTGCAAGGTTGAGTTTAGGGAGAAGGTGAGTCAGGCACTGGATGGCAGTGAAGAGTTACCAGAAAGCTGGGAAACTACAGCAGATGTAGTAAAGGTGACAGCAAGAAGGGTGCTTAGCATGACATCTGGAAAGTGGAAGGAGGAAAAGGAAACCTGGTGGTGGAATGAGGAAATACAGGAGAGTTTACAGAGGAAGAGGATGGCAAAGAAGAAGTGGGATAGTCAGAGAGATGCAGAAAGTAGACAAGAGTACAAGGAGATAAGGCGCAAGCTGAAGAGAGAGGTGGCGAAGGCTAAAGAAAAGGCGTATGATGAGTTGTATAAGAGGTTGGACACTAAGGAGTGATAAAAGGACCTGTACCGATTGGCTAGACAGAGGGACCGAGCTGGGAAAGATGTGCAGCAGGTTAGGGTGATAAAGGATAAAGATGGAAACATACTCACAAGCGAGGAGAGTGTGTTGAGCAGATGGAAAGAGTACTTTGAGAGGCTGATGAATGAAGAGAACGAGAGAGAGAAGAGGTTGGATGATGTGGAGATAGTGAATCAGGAAGTGCAATGTATTAGCAAGGAGGAAGTAAGGACAGCTTTGAAGAGGATGAAAAATGGAAAGTACGTTGGTCCAGATGACATACCTATGGAAGCATGGAGGTGTTTAGGAGAGATGACAGTGGAATTTTTAACCAGATTGTTTAATGGAATCTTGGAAAGTGAGAGGATACCTGAGGAGTGGAGAAGAAGTGTACTGGTGCCGATATTTAAGAATAAGGGGGTTGTGCAGGACTGCAGTAACTACAGGATAATAAAATTGATGAGCTACAGCATAAAGTTATGGGAAAGAGTAATGGAAGCTAGGTTAAGAAGTGAGGTGATGATTAGTGAGCAGCAGTATGGTTTCATGCCAAGAAAAAACACCAAAGATGCAATGTTTGCTCTGAGGATGTTGATGGATTAGTTTAGAGAAGGTCAGAAGGAGTTGCATTGTGTCTTTTTGTGGACCTGGAGAAAGCATATGACAGGGTGCCTCGAGAGGAGTTGTGGTATTGTATGAGGTCGGGAGTGGCAGAGAAGTACATAAGAGTTGTACAGGATATGTACGAGGGAAGTGTGACAGTGGTGAGGTCTGCAGCAGGAGTGACGGATGTATTCAAGTTGGAGGTGGGATTACATCAGAGATCGGCTCTGAGCCCTTTCTTATTTGCAATGGTGATGGAGAGGTTGACAGACGAGATTAGACAGGAGTCCCCGTGGAATATGATGTTTGCTGATGACATTGTGATCTGTAGCGATAGTAGGGAGCAGGTTGAGTAGACCCTGGAGAGGTGGAGATATGCTCTAGAGAGGAGAGGAATGAAGGTCAATAGGAACAAGACAGAATACATGTGTGTAAATGAGGGGAAGGTCAGTGGAATGTTGAGGATTCAGGGAGTAGAGTTGTAGAAGGTGGATGAGTTTAAATACTTGGGATCAACAGTACAGAGTAATGAGGATTGTGGAAGAGAGGTGAAAAAGATAGTGCTGGCAGGGTAGAATGGGTGGAGAAGAGTGTCAGGAGTAATTTGTGACAGACGGGTATTAGCAAGAGTGAAAGGGAAGGTCTACAGGATGGTAGTGAGACCAGCTATGTTATATGGGTTGGAGATGGTGGCACTTACCAGAAAGCAGGAGACAGAGCTGGAGGTGGCAGAGTTAAAGATGTTAAGATTTGCATTGGGTGTGACAAGGATGGATAGGATTAGAAATGAGTACATTAGAGGGTCGGCTCAAGTTAGACGGTTGGGAGACAAAGTCAGAGGGGTGAGATTGCATTGGTTTGGACATGTGCAGAGGAGAGATGCTGGGTATATTGGGAGAAGGATGCTAAGGATAGAGCTGCCAGGGCCTAAGAGAAGGTCTATGAATGTGGTGAGAGAGGACATGCAGGTGATGGGTGTAACAGAACAAGATGCAGAGGACAGAAAGATATGGAAGATGATCCACTGTGGCAACCCCTAACGGGAACAGCCGAAAGAAGAAGACTGCAGTTTGGAAACAAGTTGTTAAATACTTTTTGTACTGTAATTCAGTAAACTGTGAGCAGTTTTAACTTTAAAAAGTTGAATATTTAATCACAGTGGCATTCTTTATAATGTATGTAAAAAATAATAATTTTCTTAATTGTACAGTAAAAAGATTATTATTTTAGGCTTATAGGGTCATTATTGTAACGTACAAAATTAGTCATTTAAAAAACAGTATACTGAAATTAGACAGTCGTGGTCTTTCCTAACCCGACCTAAATATCTTTAGCCCCTTTAACTTAGAGGATGGAGCTTATGAAAATTACATAAAAAGTGGTAAGCAAGTTGTTTGTAAGAAAAGTTTTGGCGGAGAAGTGTTTGATTGGTTGTATTTCTTTTATTTAAAAAAGCAACATAATAAGGTTATAGTCTGTTGGGAACTGAGCTGCATTCAAATTTGCGTATTAATTTGTTTGTGACAAATTATGATCAATTTGATTTCAGTTGAATCTTTTTGAATCACAAGCACTGACTTGACTTAATAAAACTATAAATAAAATGTTTGAGAAAAATACTGTAGAGCAAAAATAAAATAAACATCTGAAGATGAACACGACTGCTTTTTTTGCTGTTCTTGAAATTTGGACACAGCTTCATTTCCAACAGACTGTAACCTTCACCATCCTTTTCATTGCTTCCTGTAGTTCCCTGTTGGTAAAGAAAATGCTTCCTGTACTAACATGTAAGCAGCTGTGGATGACATACATTTGCTTTGGGTGTTAAACAGGTTCAACAATTTCTTTCTGAAAAACCGCTCCTTTATTTTAGAGTTCATGAAATTTCCAAATATTTTTCTAATAACTGAACCTTGCAAAAGAAGAAAATGTCTAAACTAGGTTGTGAAAAGTCTCCACTTTATATACAATCTCCTATGTTTCTTATAACTGATATACTTGCTACAAAATCGGTGTCTTTTTCTATTGTGATATTTCACTTGACTGCCTGATAATTTTAATCTGTTAAGGTGTATTTTGATTTGTACTAGGCTTAGGTTACATTTCCCAAGTGTTGGGGGTCTGATAGTTATATTTATTTTCAGCTTTAAGATTTTAAAAATTAAGATAAGTAAAGAATGTTAAAGTATAAATGCTTTTCTTTATGTTTTCCTTTTTACTTAACTACTGACCTGCTGTATGTTAATGCAGCCAGTTTTAACCACACCAAACATGAACTATTAGCAGGCAGGGGGCCAAGAAGTTAAACTAGCAAAAATGAAAGTTTCCACTGCAAAATTAGTGTAGTAATAAGGTATCTTAAGAAAGATCAAGTTCTAATGGACATTTTCTGGATGTTCCATTTGCATAAAATGTGAGGCTCTTGGACTATTGGATAGCTTTAATTCATAAACATGTACTGATATGGTTTGTCAAAATGACATTGGAAAGAGAGGAGCAAGCGGTGTTCAACTCCGCCCTGACAAGGTTTAAGGAGTCATCAGCTTCAAGGAGAAACAAGATGAAGCAGCAACAGAGAAGTAAAGGAAGAACACTGTCACCAAGAAGACCCATGCTGTGAGATGTCTGAGGTGCAGCACTATCAGCCAGCATTATCTATGACAGTTGCTGAGATGGCTTGGCTCTGTAATGATTTGTCACATCCACTTATTTTGCTTCTGCCTTTGGCATATTATGAGCATTAAGGATATTAAGGACTAGAATTACTGAATAAAAGTTTATACAGTATCTGCTGCCCTTGTTTTCCTTATTTAATGTGTCTTGCCACCTAGAATTTATAGATGTCCAACAATATGGAAAGTAAAGTACAGTAACAGTCAATTCTGGATTGTGTGATTTCATACACTGCAGCCCCAAGTACATTGTGGCTGTGGGCTGTGTCTCATTTTGAGACAGGTGAATGCCAGGATAAGAGGACAAGAGTGAAGGTGGAGGACATATGTTACGGTCAATATCATAATGAATTTGGGTGACAGGGTCACCCCGACCCTTCAATGATTAAATGCCAAGATACTGACTTAATATAAGACATTTGTGAAAGCAATTTTTTTGCTTTTTGTTTTGTTTTTATTTTTTAAATAATGCTAATTGATACCACAGCTGTCATTTTGTGTGTCTGGTCACTGGGATGGTTGCATGATTGCTAAGCTTGTGTCATGTGACCCATAAAATCATGATAGCCAAAGAAATATATAAGTATCCACTGACACTTAGGAAGTGTGAAATTTGGAAAAACTCAGGATGGACTTGCAAGAGACCAGTGCTTGAGCAAATAATAAACAGTGTCACATATGTGCACATGGGAGACAGCTAAAGGGCTTGAATGAAAGTAATTTCAAGCCAGACCAGGAGGTAGCAGAGTGAACTGACTCTTTCTCTCGCTTTGCTATAGACCGTTCACGGGAAATTCCACCTGGCCCTGATGACGTCAATTCTGGTTTTGACTACTTTGATGTCACTTCTGGGTCCGAGACTATGGATTAAGACTTTTCCGGTTCTGGCCCCTTTGACGTCACTTCCGGGTACGAGCCTATGGATGAATACCCTTCCAGTTCCTACCCCTTTGATGTCACTTCCTATACTGACCTTTAAAGCCACCACTTTTCCTCCATCCCCTCAGTACTGTTCTGGACTCCAATCTGTACACATCAGTACAAACCTTTAAACCATTTTGCAGCCAGGGAATAATATATGAGTGGCTGTCCCAAACCTTTCTGTGGCTTCTTTGATTTTGTGACAACAGTTATTTTGGAAAATCCTTTTGAATTCTACAAAAATTGGCTTTGATTTGTCTAGAACTTGAGCTTCATTAAAGATCTTAAATGAAACTTGGTAACAGAACCAAATTTGAACTTAGGGCTATATATTTTTGTTATCTTCAAAGAAAGGAGTGTGCTTAGCTATGTAGCTCAACATTCAATCATGTCTCATTGAGCTGTTCATCAATCCAATATGAAGGTAAACTTCTTGTTTTGGTCACATTGTCCTTGAGCTAAAAAATCCCTGGAATAGTGTTCAAGTGTTAAATTTGGCTTATGATGGTGTTTTTCCTTAGACAAAATATACAGTATTTATAACAGTAAACAATATAAAAATAGAAACATTAAATGAATGAATACAGTCATCAGTCAGTCATTACCCAACCCGCTATATTCTAACACAGGGTCACTTGGGTCTGCTGGAGCCAATCCCAGCCACCACAGGGCACAAGGCAGGAACAAATCCCCAGGTAGTGCACCAGCCCACCGCAAGGCGCACACACACACACACTAAGGACAATTTAGGATCGCCAATGCACATAACCTGCATGTCTTGGACTGTGGGAGGAAACCCACGCAGACACGGGAAGAACTCTATGCAGGGAGGACCTGGGAAGAGAGCCCAGGTCTCCTTACTGTTAGGCAGTAGTGCTGCCACTGCGCCACCATGCCACCCTGAATGAATACAATGAAAAATATATTGTCTAAATAAAAAAACACCCAGCCAAACCATCTAAACATACTTGTAAATACAAAATGCTTAGACAATACCCTCCATTACTAAATATTACAATTCATTAAAGTGAATGTAAAATTAAGATTAAGAAATAAGACAAATTAAACAACATAAGCAGAGACCAGAAACCAAAGGTGGTGGCCGAATCTGAAAGAAGCCCCTTTATTTAGTAGTGACTAAAAAGTAGAGTTGAATAATTAAATAGCAGTAGTGTACAGAGAGAAATATTTGCTGAAACTAACAAGAAAAAGAAATGCAAGAGGTGCAAACGACACAAAGGATATACTATACTAGTACAGCTTCAAAAATTGCACTAAAGGTACGGAAAGGAGACAGACAATAAAAAATAAAGAAAAGGAGAGCAACAGCAAGGCCCACCTGTAGTGTCTTATGTCAAGTAATTTATAGTCTATGAATAAATTGACTTTAAGTTAAGTTATAGCTCAGGTCTTCCAAAAAACATTTAGAAATAATGTGTCAAAACATTACTGAGTGAGAAGTTATTAGGTCATGGAAAAGAGAAAATCATGAGGACTTACATAATAGGGAACATACTATATGTCAGAGAGAAGGCTGAGAGTTAGGATTAGGAAAGGAAAGACACAAAATGAAGTTCATAGAGTGGAGTGCATCCTAAACTGAATCCATTAATGTTTACTATTTGAAAATGTGAAGGATGCAGAGAGGAAAGCAGAAACAGTCTTGGTCAAAGTATGGCAATCTAAACAATAGGATAACCAAAACTGATCTTAGGTAAACTAGAAATCTGCACCAAGCAAAAAATAAATTAAAGCTAAACAAAAGTTTTAAGGAATCAAAGTAAGACATCTGGCATGCAGTATTTCATCAGTCATTTTCCTGGAGGCAGAAAACCGTCAAAATAAAGGAAGAGTTCCAGAGTAAGTGCTCTCTTAAACAAGGCCCAAAAATCAATGAGTCCAGTGATGAACTGTCACTATGCAATAGAGCACAACAAGCACTTAGAGCATTAGAGGATCTAACTTGTCTCATCTGACTTTACAGGGGAAGGAGGCAGAAGCTGTAATGATTTTTTTAAGTTTATTGTCAACATTTATGACAATACTAATTTTATGAAAGTACTATTTGGTTACATTATTATGATTTTATGGATTATGAGCACATGATACTACTCACATTTCTCACGATACATTCATAAACTTGTTAGTTTCTACACCTTAATGTTTCATTACAGGGAGCCTAAACTGTCTACAAAAGTGGCAAAATAGAAATTAACCTTGAATATGTGCAGCTACTGTACAAACACACATACACACCAAAATCTATTAGGCCAATTCAGAACTGCCAGTTGACCTAAAACACACACCCTTTGTGATAATGGAGGAAACTGGGGTACTGGGAAAGCACACACAGACAAAGGGAAAACATGACAATTTTACTCACCCAATGACTTGACCCATGATACAAAAACTTGTGATCTAACATCACTAACCACTGCACTAACTGCTAGCCTTATCATCAATTGTTTATTTTCAGTACTTGCTTATTCCAAACAGGGCTGCAAGGGACCACAACACATTCCAGCAGGACTTGGCACAGCTGGTTATCTGCCTCGATTGTGGCACCGCTTCATCCCACGGTGCACTCATTCATGAAGTCAATGTAAATGCAGTGAAAACATGCAGACTCCAGTCAGGCATTACCCAAAAATGTAATTTTTAGCCTGGCAGTCTGAGGGTAGAAAAATCTACCACTGTACCATCTTGCTAAGATGCATAGTTTTGTAAATTAATTTTTTTTTTCTTTTGCAATAACTAATGTTGGCCTATATATAACATTATTAGGCCATTTGATCAGATAGAGTAATTCTAACATTCTGAAAATACTTTCAGAAAGACCAGTGTCTCTCAACATAGCACCAGTGGACAATACAGTTCAGTCTTGTTCCTGCATTTCAAGAGTTAATCTTATAATTTAATAAGGATTTTTCAGAGAAAAAGAGAAATTAATTTTACATGCATACACCATACAAATATCTTGATTTATTTTATATATAATATGTTTTCTAGTGTACTTACTGATTTGTTTCACATCTGATAGGCTAATTTACAATAATTTCACATGGGACATTCAGTTTGTTTGCGGCCCACTTCAGCCCCTGTGGCGCAGCTGTGAGGTTGCGTGGTCACAAGTTGGAATTCTAAGGTTTGAATTGGCCTACTGATAACCATTTTCACTGTGTTTTTACCAGCAATAATTGATTGTATGGTGAATTAAGGGAATATTCAGTTCATTTATTTCACAAAAAAGATAAATTATGAAAAGCATTTTTAACACATTAGTCTTTTAAAAAATAATCTCAATACCTAAAAAACAAGACTTTACTAAGGAAATTAAAACATAAGAAATTTTGACAAACGAGAGTAGACCACTCAGTTTATCAGGCTCATTTGTATAATTAATAGTAAAACTGTCTCAATATCTCATTCAGGTTCTTCTTAATGTCAGGTTTCTGCCTCAACTATACATGCCTCAGTAGTCTGCTCAGATTCCCTCAACTCTTTGAGTAAAAAGAGCTCCTGATTTCAGTCCTAAACCCACTTCCCCTTAATTTTCACTGTTTACCTCAACTACGTGATTCACCATTTAATTGAAGGAAATCTGCAGAATCTACTTTATCAGTTTGGAAGATCTGGATTAGATCCCCATACAGTCTCCTCTGCTTAAGACTAAACAATGTCCTTAAGTTCTGGGATGCACTTGGTTGCTCTCCTCTGCACAGCTTCAAGCCCTGCTATGTATGTTTTGCAGCGTGGTGACCAGAATTGAACATAATACTCAAGATGCCGTCTCACTAATGCATTATATAGTCAGCATATTACATCCCTCAACTTATATTCATTTTTACAATATAAAACTTTTTTTAATTGGCTTAGATCATGAAAACATTGTGCAAACATCGAACCCTAAATCCTTTTCAGAGGTTGTTTCCTATAGGACAATGTCACCCATCTTGTATTTATAGCTGATTTTCCATTTGGACCTTTCTATATAAACTGCATTTTCCAAGTGTTTGTTCTGAGGTTTGTCAGAAAAAGTAACGGTCCCAGGACAGACCCCTGAGTTACTCCATGGATGACCTTACCCCTTGTGGAACACTCTGTTTTTTGCCTTCTGCTGGTTAACTAAGTTGAGTTCCAGTTTTGTAGGTTGAATTAAGTCTAATGTACAGATTGCACAAAAATGGAGCAAAAAATCTTATTAGAAAATTCACCCAGAAATGGGAGATTTTCATTTTTGTAGTCCATATTCTCATCTGCCCTTATAGCATAATATCACTATGGAAATAAGAATTTAATGCAGGATTCAATATCTCCTGTCTGTGACAACCCAGATATGATGGGGCAGCAAGACAAAATTTGTGTTGCTACTATATACTCTGGGCATTTTATGGGCCAACTGATATCCTGAACTACAGTATGTCTCTATGCTTGCAACTCCTTACTACCTAAGTTTGAATAGTTTTTCTGCTATCTTTGCATAGGCCATCCATGATCCTTTTTCCACAGATGTTCATGTACAGTTAGCAGCTGTCAAATTTTCTACTGTCCCTCCAGTGCACCTCAGGTTGATAATAGGCTGGCTCTCCCAGTCCAGTAACCTACCTTTTATTTTCCCAGTTTTAAGTAGTCCAATTGGAATGATGAAAATATCTGCTACATAGTCAAGTGGATATAGCAAACTAGAGGTATTTGATTAAAACTGATGAGAGGATGGATTTGCAAGACCCACCATGCAGCACTTAAACAGAACAAAGTTTGTGCTTTTCCCAACAAAGGTTGGAAGTATGCAACTGTGATCTGTTTTATTTCACATTAGATTATTTTACTTAAGATGGGTAATTGAGACCATTAATAAACACAACTGAAGCATTTAATCCACATAAGCAAGCTGACAGGGA
This sequence comes from Polypterus bichir lapradei, assembly GCA_026402145.1. Lineage (NCBI taxonomy): Eukaryota > Metazoa > Chordata > Cladistia > Polypteriformes > Polypteridae > Polypterus > Polypterus bichir. The sequence goes on along the minus strand of JANRMT010062794.1, from coordinate 11,615,867 downwards.
GAAGGTGAAACAGAAATAAGAACAGGCAAATGCAGCAGCCTAGGCAGGGTATTAAAATAGAGCTGGTGTAACTTTTGATGGTCAATTTATGGTCAGCAGTGGGTGTATTATTTAAAATTGGACTGCACTAGCAAAAGTTTGAATTCCATGTTCCTATTATGGAACCAAAGACTGTGAGTAGGGAGTACTGTGTGCAGTTTTAATCTCCAGACTAGATAGATAGATAGATAGATAGATAGATAGATAGATAGATAGATAG
>JANRMT010062794.1:11600873-11611351 GCA_026402145.1 Polypterus bichir lapradei | reverse complement strand
CACACAATAGAAGAAAAAGTAGCAACTGAAATTCAAATCTTTATGTACTGTATATATTCAAATAATGGCATTTGCAAACTGCTATTATTTAGCCCTGCTGAAAGAATCAAAAGCTTAAAGGCCAGGTTCTTCATTTTCATTTATGTGCATTAATGAAATCAACTGTACCATAATATTTTCCACACAGTCGATGAGACAGCTGATGACTCAGGCATGCATCTGGGTACTGTGATGTTAACAATGGATACAGCAGCATATTTGCTAAACATAAATGAATTCAGCATCATGGCGAACTTACTGTACTTTGAGCCTGCACAGAGAGACTTGGGATTCTTCCTAACAGCAACAGACGGTCAGGGAACTTGCATGTCAGCTGGGCTCTGCTGAAACAACAGCACCATGTAAGTGAAAAACAGAAAGCTGTGGAGAATGAGTAATTTCTCACTTTCTCTATTATTATTTCATGAGTTCACTAACTTCCTTTTGCTGTCTTGTTGCTGTTTCTGTTTCATTTTAACAGTTGTTATCTTTTGACCCTATTAAAGCTATTTATATTACTAAGACACCATGATTAGGTGGATTTGTTAACATTCAGGGTTAGTTTTGCCAGTATTACTGAGGCTCAGTGGTGCACACAGATTGTTTACAACTCACAGTCTTTTTCATCTATTCACTCATTTTCTAACATGCTTACCCAGTTCAGGATCATGGGGATCCTCTTCCTATCTCTGCAGCATTTGTTCTGGATGGAGCACCCACACACCCACGTTAAACATAGCAGGCAAATTTAGAGTTATTAAATAACTTAAACAGCATGTCTTTGGCATATAGAAGGAAAGTAGGAGTAGCCAAGGAAAAAACCTAACGAGATACAAGGACATTGTGTAAACTCCACACAGGCGGTATTTAGCCCAGAGTCCAAACCTAGGATTCTGTGCCATCATGTAGCCTCTCACTTTTTTGCTCTCCTATATTTGATTGAAAGATTTCTATTTTCCCCTCAGTATGAATACATTACATTTATTTACTGAATACTTTGTCTTTGCGAGTACCATATACTACTATAGTACAATATACTATAGTACTATAGATGTTATATGAAGCCGAGTTTGCATGTACAGTAATTCTCTTAGTATCAAAATTTCATGATTTCCTGCACAAAATAGCTTGGCAAATGATCTTTTTTTAAACTCCCATATCTGGATTGTGAGTTATGTGTAGGCTCACATTAATTTTCCCTGAAATTACCATTTTTACATCAGTACCCAAGGAGGACATAAAAAATGAGTCCAAAACAACATCCTACAATAATGTTTGCCTCCATTTTGCTTCTGCGATAGTAAATAATTTCACAACCATCAAACACCAACTGTTCATGCAATATATTAATTAGGTCCTAAAATTCATTTTACATACTTAAATGCCCAGGAAAGAAAAAACAAGTCACTGAGGAATATGACACAAAAATTGAATTGCTTAAGCTTGTAATTAAATATCTAATTGAAAAAACAAATACAAATATGATCTCAGGTTTATTATGTATGTTATATTTTCTCATGTCTAGCTGGTGGTGCCTCGTGTTGACCACCTGATGAAGCAATTCATGTCCATTGTCAAGGGGTTTAGTAAGCGTATTACCATCTTATTTGAGAAACTTTAATAATGTGGAATGATAATGGGACCCAAAAATATCTTTTTGCATTCCTATTTCATGTCTTATGCCTTTTTTCTTTCAGTATAGACTCTCACTCCTAGGAGCCTTGACATGAAAAACTTGTTTGAAAATTCATGGATGTATTTGTATTTGTTAATCTACTGTAAAGCATACCCATATAGGCCAGAGTATGTGATGCTTGCCGTCAAAATGATGATCTGAAGAAAATGCAACATTACCACTTACTTTGTATTATTTTACTCCTGTCACTTAACATGGAAATCAAAGGCTGAGCCTGGTTCAGTGCTCATCTTGCAGAAAATGATACTTTCAAGGCAAAAACAATGAATTAGACTGAGTGAGCACTTTATTAGTTATACCATATTGTCTGTTAAACAGTAAGAATTTTCAGCACACGGACTAGCTTGGTTTTAAAAGACCAGAACTAGGGTGCTGGTTAGTGTCAATAGTAAATGTCCTTTAATTACTACATAATTCTGCTGAAAATCTTATTTGAGGATATGTAGGTACAAAGTTACTTACATTTTTAGTCTGGAAATGTAGACACACAGTTTACTGGTGTCCCCTCTTTGCTGGCTCCAATTATAAAAATGAAAATAATTGTAGCTAAATATATCTCGTATATTGTAATTTTCCTTGTGTTAATATCAGCCAAATAAGTGAATGTAAATATAAATATAAATGCTTAAAGTATTATTAACTATACATATGATGCTGTCATTAATTGAACTGTCATTTACTGTATATACTGTAAGTAGGTAGGTAGGTGAGCCTAATAAAATGGACACTCTGTATGAGAATTGAAGGAATCATTGAATTGGCAAATTGCTTTTTTTCATGTGTTTTTTTATTCTTGAATTATATTATACATGTTTTTCAAAAAGATTCATTTTTGGTTAAAGTGCACTGAGCTTTATATACAGTAGCTTATCATAGTGAAATTTGTGAGCCCCTGAGGGGAATCACTCAAAGACGCTTTCAGGTTTTGTCTTGCCAGAGGAACAATCTCATTCTGAAAGCACTTACTGTATTCAGCACAGATGAAGTCTGATGCAGTGATTCTATTATTATTACTTATATCCTTTGTAACTGATAAAAAGAGATCAGTCATTGCAGAACATTTCATTTAATGATATCACTTCAGATAATGAAAGTGCTTTCATGAGGTAAAGATGCAAATATTCACCTTTCAACTTTTATCACAGAACAGAATGCATGCCAACTACTTTTTCTACATCAAGCCGTGTTTAGGCACTGGATGAGAAAGTTCATCGTTTATTAATTGCCTGCCAGTAACACAAAAGTGTCATCAAGGCTTCAAAATGAAAAATTTCAAATATGTTTTAAAGAAATAGACAAATTTAATGTTCATAAAAGATGTCTGTAACATTAAATACCATTCTGTCTTTAAAAATTGTTGACAGCTGAGAAATCACTCTCATTTGGACCATAATGAACCACAATGAATCTGGGTTGCTGTTTAGAGTATAACCACACCTTTTACCTCAGAGATCTTACCTTCTTGAAATTGATACCTCAGAAATGGTTGGAGAAAGCTCACCAATAAATTCTTCTTTGGAAAAGAAACAGAAAGCCATAGTGCCAATAATATGTTGCTGACTACATAATCATGTCATCTTGTACCCAGCGGCCAAGTCAGAAATTTCAAAATGGGTGGGCATCCTCAGAGGATTGGTCCCCCTGGAAGTTGAGAGCTGCTCGATTCATTGAATCTTTGACATTCAGTCTAAGTTTGGAGATGATCAGCTCAGATGTTTTTAACAATTGACAATTAACATAAATCTAATAGAAGGAATTGGTGGGCCTGACTTCTGAATGGGTGAGTCTCTGCTCCCCCAGACCACTCCATAGCTTCACTGCTGTTTGTACCCATTCATAATATAACACTCTGTGAACCTAAAAAAAAAATGTCTTTTATAATTGGGTGATAAGCATGAGACAAGACAACTAGCCCACAATAAAATTCATCGACCTCACAATTCAATATTCCAATGAAATGAAATTTTCATAAAAGAAATGTACTGTACGTTTGGTGTTACTTATTATCAGACATTTACAAATCAAACCATTGCTAAAGCAATTCATATCAGTGTATAAATACATGTTTTATTGTAAGTTTTTGCAGACTTTCCTTTTTGTTAAAATAACCTCAAAAATGAACATAAAATATTTGCATGTCAGTAACATAAGTTGTTTTGCATGTTGATTAGCAAAAGCAAGTTAGAATTTAATTGTACTCTGTACATGCGACAGTAATGACCTTATAAACCTATCCATCCATCCAATCATCCTTTAAACCCACTTTATCATGACCAGGGTCACAGGGGAGCTGGAGCCTATCCCAGCAAGTACAGGACACAAGACTGGAACAACCTCTGGACAGTGCATCAGTCTACCAAAAAATGAACACACACACACACCACATGCACACATTAGGCCCAATGTTAGCATTGCCAATCCACTTAACATGCAGGTCTTTGGACTGTGGGAAGAAATCCCTTGTGGTTGGGTACAAGAATGACAGTTCCACAAAATGTAAAATTTGCAACGCCAACTGAGTCATCCCGTTTAATGTCCAATAATATAAACAAAATAAACACTCTTCGACATACTTGCCCTACAAATATCATGGTTAGAAGATAAATCAAAGTGTTAGCCACAAGTTAGGTCCCTTTGCGGAGGAGCTCTGTCTGGTAGATATCTCTTGCCAAATGTGACTCCTTCTTCTGGGAAGTCAGGGCTTTTCTGGAGAGTGAACCAGAAAGGGTGGAGTCAGTTGGCTTCACTGGGTGGTTTCTCGGCAATGTGTAGAGGGTTTAGGAACCACTTTATATTTCTCTATAACAGTTGAGCAAAATATATAAGCATTTTAATAATATACTTTACCTAGATTAGGCCCTAATTAATTACATCTATTAGCGATGTAGCTAACAGTTCATGCCTCATTGTCCTCCATACTAGAGCAAATTTGTGAGTGCACATACTCAATCGGGTGTTAAAGTTACAAAGTTGTGGGCCTCTACTGCCTAGATTCTAATTTATCCCACAGTTGTTACAAATTGAGTAGTGGTGGATTTGAACTCAGAGTAGTGAATTTTCTGTCTCATCATGTAGATGATAATTTGGTTGTAGTTGCTGGTACACTGATACATGGTTGGTTTCCACTAACCTTCTACATTCAAAGCCAGAGTATATCATTAATCTTCACCCTATGAAATCAGTCAGTCAGTCATCTTCTAACTGTCTTACTCCTGCACAGGGCCGTGGGGTTCTGCTGGATCCTATCCTAGCTAGCATAGGACACAAACCAGGAACAAACGCTGCAGGGCAAACACACACACACACCCTAATCACACACTAGACCCAATTTAGGATCACCACTTCACCTACTCTACATGTCTTTGAACTATGGGAGGAAACAGGAGCACCTGCAGAAAACCCCCACAGACAAAGGCAGAACATATGATGCTCCCTATGAAATGCATGATCACAATGTTTGCTTTTTACCTACATTGTTTAGATAGCATTATCTGAATATACAGTACAATGTAGTCAGTGGCTGGTAGAGGATTTCATTGTAAAAGCTTAACATATTGCATAAAGTGAATATTATGGCTTTGTGGGCAATAAAAGAATTACTAAGAGCAAGAAAATAATAGTGGGCACCCAGGACCATAACTACTAGAACTAAGAGCTACAGCCACATACCATATCCCAATGGAAAGCTGGTGCAGTGATTTAAATTTTGAGCTGATTTTAAAATCCTCTTTCATAGATGAAAAGCCATAAATAGTTTAACTGCCACACCTCTTACTTATAGATTGTATGATAATCCATTCTCAATTACTGCTATCTCAAAATTCAGGCTTATTTAAAATATGACAAATAAATTAATAAATTAAACTAGTGTAGGTGTTGGAGCGTTTAGCTTTAGGGCACCCTGCCTCTGGAAAAGATTACCTACCAGTATTAAAGAAGTTCCGTTGGTTTCAGCATTAAAATCAAGGAAGCTTTATAGTTTTAGCATAGCCTACACTTGTTAGAGCTGCTGCTGAGTCTCCCATTTTCTTTCTGTTCTTTTTGAACCTTAGAGTGGTTTCAACTCATCACCCAACTTTTGTATTCTTCTGTTTTAATTGTTGTCCTTTACACGTGAAGCTAACCTAGGACATATAGACACTGGAGCTAAAATATTTCACATTGGTTTAACTTCAAGTTCATTGCCACATCCACATTAAGAAAAGTTTTTTTTTTAGTATTTTTAAAATGTCTATATACACAGCACACATACACATATGTATATCTATATATACACCTATCAGCCACACCATTGAAACCACTGACAGCTGAAGTGAAAAACATTGATTTTCTTTTTACAGTGGCATCTGCCAGGGGGTGGGATATACTAGACAGCAAATGAACAGTTGTTCTTAAAGGTGATGCATTAGAAACTGGTGTAAGGATCAGAGTGAGTTTGACATGCAACCAATTTTGGTGGCTACACAACTGGGTTAGAGCATCTCCAAAATGGCAGGTCATATGGGGTGTTGCTGGTATGCAGTGATTAGTACCTACCAAAAGTGGTCCAAAGAAAGACAACTGGTGAACCAGCGACAGGGTCATGGGTGCCCAGGCTCACTGATGTGTGTGAGGAAAGAAGGCTAGCCCATCTGGTCTGATCCCACAGAAGATCTACTGTAGTATAAATTGCTGAAATACCTAATGCTGGCCATGAGTGAAGGGTGTCACAGCTTGCTCTATATGGGGGCCGGTCAGAGTGCCAATGCTGACCCCTGTCTGCTGCCAAAAGTGCATAAAATGGGCACATGAGTGCCAGAACTTGACCATGGAAGATAAGAGAAGGTTGCCTGATCAAATGAATCACATTTTCTTTTAAATCATGTGGATGACCAAATATCATTTACCTGTGGAAGAGATCCACTATGGAAAGAAGGCAAGCAAGCAGAGGCAGTGTGATGCTCTAGTCAATGTTCTTCTGGGCAACCTTGGATTCTGGCATTCGTGTGGATGTTGCAGACCACGTACGCCCCTTTATGCCAAAGGTATACCCTGATGGCAGTGGCCTCTTTCAGCAGGATTATTTGCCCTGGCATTCACGAATGACTCTATGCGTCATGGTTAAAATTTGCCCATCTTCTGCTGACTACTTCCAGCATGATAAGGCACCATATCGCGAACTAAAATTCATCTCATACTGGTTTCATGAACATGGCAATGAATTTAGTTTTCTTCAATGACCTTCCCAGACACCGGATCTTAATCCAGTAGAACACATTTGAGATGTGGTAGAATGGGAAATGTGCAGCTGACAAATCTCCAAAAATTGTGTGATGCTATCATGTCAACATGGACCAGATTTTCAAAAGAATGTTTCCAGCACCTTCAGGCTGTATTACACCACCTTCAGCACCATCTTTCCAGCACCTTCAGACTGTATTACATTCATGTAATACATTCAGGCTGTATTGAGAAACATATATATATACAGTGCATCTGAAAAGTATTCACAGTGCATCACTTTTTCCACATTTTGTTATGTTACAGCCTTATTCCAAAATGGATTAAATTCATTTTTTTCCTCAGAATTCTACACACAACACTATGTAATGACAATGTGAAAAAAGTTTACTTGAGGTTTTTGCAAATTTATTAAAAAGAAAAAAAACTGAGAAATCACATGTACATAAGTATTCACAGCCTTTGCTCAATACTTTGTCGATGCACCTTTGGCAGCAATTACAGCCTCAAGTCTTTTTGAATATGATGCCACAAGCTTGGCACACCTATCCTTGGCCAGTTTCGCCCATTCCTCTTTGCAGCACCTCTCAAGCTCCATCAGGTTGCACAGCCATTTTAAGATCTCTCCAGAGATGTTCAATCGGATTCAAGTCTGGGCTCTGGCTGGGCCACTCAAGGACATTCACAGAGTTTTCCTGAAGCCACTCCTTTGATATCTTGGCTGTGTGCTTAGGGTCGTTGTCCTGCTGAAAGATGAACCGTCGCCCCAGTCTGAGGTCAAGAGCACTCTGGAGCAGGTTTTCATCCAGGATGTCTCTGTACATTGCTGCAGTCATCTTTCCCTTTATCCTGACTAGTCTCCCAGTTCCTGCCACTGAAAAACATCCCCACAGCATGATGCTGCCATTACCATGCTTCACTGTAGGGATGGTATTGGCCTGGTGATGAGCGATGCCTGATTTCCTCCAAATGTGACACCTGGCATTCACACCAAAGAGTTCAATCTTTGTCTCATCAGACCAGAGAATTTTGTTTCTCATGGTCTGTGATATCCTTCATGTGCCTTTTGGTAAACTCCAGGCGGGCTGCCATATGCCTTTTACTAAGGAGTGGCTTCCATCTGGCCACTCTACCATACAGGCCTGATTGGTGGATTGCTGCAGAGATGGTTGTCCTTCTGGAAGGTTCTTCTCTCTCCACAGTGGACCTCTGGAGCTCTGACAGAGTGAACATCAGGTTCTTGGTCACCTCCCTGACTAAGGCCCTTCTCCCCCGATCGCTCAGTTTAGATGGCCGGCCAGCTCTAGGAAAAGTCCTGGTGGTTTTCGAACTTCTTCCACTTACGGATGATGGAGGCCACTGTGCTCACTGGAACCTTCAAAGCAGCAGAAATATTTCTGTAACCTTCCCCAGATTTGTGCCTCGAGACAATCCTGTCTCAGAGGTCTACAGACAATTCCTTTGACTTCATGCTTGGTTCGTGCTCTAACATGAACTGTAAACCATGGGACCTTATATAGACAGGTGTGTGCCTTTCCAAATTAGAACATTAGAACATTAGAACACTCTAGATGAGAACAGGCCATCCAGCCCAACAAAGCTTGCCAGTACTATCCACTTATTTCCTCCAAGAAAACATCAAGTCGAGTTTTGAAAGTCCCTAACGTTTTACTGTCTACCACACTACTTGGTAGCTCATTCCAAGTGTCTATCGTTCTTTGTGTAAAGAAAAACTTCCTAATGTTTGTGCCAAATTTACGCTTAATAAGTTTCAAACTGTGTCCCCGTGTTCTTGATGAACTCATTTTAAAATACAAGTCTCGATCCACTGTACTAATTCCCTTCATAATTTTAAACACTTCAATCATGTCACCTCTTAATCTTCTTTTGCTTAAACTGTAAAGGCTCAGCTCTTTTAATCTTTCCTCATAATTCAACCCCTGTAGCCCTGGAATCAGCCTAGTGGCTCTTCTCTGGACCTTTTCTAGCGCTGCTATGTCCTTTTTGTAGCCTGGAGACGAAAACTGCACACAGTACTCAAGATGAGGCCTCACCAGTACATTATAAAGGTTGAGCATAAGCTCCTTGGACTTGTACTCCACACATCGTGCTATATATCCTAACATTCTGTTAGCCTTCCTAATGGCTTCTGAACACTGTCGGGAAGTTGATAACTTAGAGTCCACTGTGACTCTTAAATCCTTCTCATAAGGTGTACTCTCAATTTTTCGACCGCCCATTGTGTATTCAAACTTAACATTTTTACTTCCTTTGTGTAATACTTTACATTTACTGACATTAAATTTCATCTGCCACAAATCTGCCCAAGTCTGTATGCTATCCAAGTCCTTCTGTAATGATATAACAAATTCCAAATTATCTGCTAATCCACCTATCTTTGTATCATCTGCAAACTTAACCAGCTTGTTACTTATATTCCTATCTAAATCATTTATATATATTAAAAATAGCAGCGGCCCTAGCACTGACCCCTGTGGAACACCACTCCTAACATCGGCCAGTTCTAATGAAGTTCCTCACACCATCACCCTCTGCTTCCTGTGTCTGAGCCAATTCTGCACCCATCTAAAAACATCACCCTGAACACCCACTTCTTTTAACTTGATGCTCAACCCCTCATGTGGCACCTTATCAAATGCTTTCTGAAAGTCCAGATAAACAATATCATAAGCCCCACTTTGATCATATCCTTTTGTTGCCTCCTCATAGAATTCCAGCATGTTAGTAAAACACGACCTCCCTCTTCTGAACCAATGCTGACTGTTCAGAATAACTCCTGTCCTTGCCATGTGTTGCTCAATCTTATCCATAATAATTCCTTCCATTAATTTTCCTGTGATGCATGTTAAGCTTACTGGACTATAGTTGCTTGGATCTGCCCTGTCACCCTTTTTATATAATGGGATGATATTTGCCATTTTGCACTCTTTTGGAATCTCTCCAGTGCGCAGTGACTTCCTAAAAATATGTGTCAAGGGTTTATATATGTACTCACTAGCCTCCTTAAGAACACGACGATAAATATTATCTGGTCCTGGCGATTTGTTTGATTTCATCTTATTTAATACGAGCAGCACTTCTCCCTCTACAATTTCCAAATCCCTCAGTACCTCCTTAGTTGTCGCATTTACCTCTGGGAGGTTATCCACTTGCTCACTTGTAAACACCTCAGAAAAATGTAAGTTTAGGGCATCTGCTATTTCACTGTCGGTATCTTTTAATTCCCCTTTACTATTCCTGATGAATTTGACCTCCTTCTTAACTGTTCTTTTACTACTAAAATACTGAAAGAATCTCTTGGGGTCTTCTTTCACCTTATCTGCTTCATGACAAAGGCTGTGAATACTTATGTACATGTGCTTTCTCAATTTTTTTATTTTTAATAAATTTGCAAAAATCTCAAGTAAACTTTTTTTACGTTGTCATTATGGGGTGTTGTGTGTAGAATTCTGAGGAAAAAATGAATTTAATCCATTTTGGAATAAGGCTGTAACATAACAAA
>JANRMT010062794.1:11574019-11594402 GCA_026402145.1 Polypterus bichir lapradei | reverse complement strand
ACTGACTGACTGACTGACTGACTGACTGACTGACTGACTGACTGACTCACTCACTCACTCACTGACTGACTGACTCACTCATCACTAATTCTCTAACTTCTCGTGTAGGTAGAAGGCTGAAATTTGGCAGGCTCATTCCTTACAGCTTACTTACAAAAGTTGGGTAGGTTTCATTTCGAAATTCTACGCGTAATGGTCATAACTGGAACCTATTTTCGTCCATATACTGTAATAGACTGCAGCTCGATGGCCGTGGGAGGCGGAGTTGCGTCTCGCATCATCACGCCTCCCACGTAATTGAGTGCCTGCCCATGTAAGGTAAATATTCGCGGGTGAAGGACTGTGCTTAGCATATTCATAAGTAAAAATATCTGAATCACAAACTGATGTTAATTATATTTTGTCCATGAATACTTATTAAATAATTCCAAATAGTCTGTCCGCTTCCTTTCATAGCTTTTCCGATGGTTGTGCTGCTTCCAGGCATGTATTTTCACGTTTCAGCCATCATTTGTTGCCAGGCAGAGAGGCCTTCACAATCCGTTGTGCAGGCACTCTAACACAGAATAAATGTCGATTAACCTGTTGCTTCAACCAATCAGATTTTGAGTTGGTGTCAGTAGGGCCCTCTAGCAGGTGTATGGCAACGTCACCGTATTCAGACCCATTGATTGGATAGAAGCCGATATGAGGAACTCTACGAGGCCACTGAATGCACCGCAAGCGCTCCGAGCGCAAGATCCTCACGCGCACTACGGCCAACTCCATGGCAGGATTCTGAACAATATTATTTGCCAGACACAGACCACATTTCAGGACCACGAAAACCTGATGTTTGTGACGCTCCTCGAGCCCCAGAAGTTTTGGGAATACAAGAAAAATTTCCCACATGCAGTCTTCTCCAGTTTAACACAAGAGCCACGGAGCGCTTTTTGATCTGTCTCGGCTAAAAACAGAACTGACTGTAATGTATGCCATGGATGATTTTGCAGGAAAATCTCCCACTGATCTCCTTGACTTCCTTCATCAGAAAAATCTGAATGAGAGCATGGGGCAGCTGTTCACATTGGTATATTTGGCGGTGACCATTCCCGTGTACACTGCTTCTGTCGAGCGGACATTTTCAGCCCTAAAGTGAATTAAAACTTATGTCAGAAATATGACAGGGCAGGTTCGACTTTCAGCATTAGCTTCGATGGCGATAGAAAGGGACGTTTTGATGGAACTGAAGCGCATGGATAATCCGTACGACAGAGTAATTGAACTGTTTTTGAGGAAAGAGAGGAGGATGGATTTTGTTTACAAATAATCGGAATTTTTGGTGAGTAAAATGTTGCGATTTTCCTAAATAATATTGCAAGTTTATGAGTTACTATTGATGTTTTTTATGTGTGTCGCGGCTGTGGCTGCAGTAGAAAGGAACTTGTTCACCCCTGGTTTGTCTATTCAATAAAGGCATTTATTGTGGCTACAGGGGTTATCTATCTGCGATGCAGCGGCTCTTTATACTGCATTTCTGCATATTAAGATGGTTTTTATAATCATAAATTAGTTTTTGAGGGGTGGGTTGATTCAGACGGAGCACTACTGAAGGCCTAGGTGTGAGATGCACGGTCCGCCAATGGACCAGATGATACATAAATTTGATGAACATTACAATCCGAAAATAAACAAAACTGTAGAGAGGTTCACATTATACTTCTCCCAGTGCGTCTCTCTAAATCCTCCGTGCAAGAAGATTATCATAAGGCTTAACAATCTTATTGTTACACCTTCTACGTGCACCGAACTGTCCTTATTACGAAGTCTTCCTTGCTTTACCGCTGGCTGCTTCTTTTCATTCACCTTCCTAGCTCTTTATTTAAACACTTTTCCTTCTCACTTTTCAGCTCCTTCAATGTCTTCTCCCTTTTCGTTCAAAATACGCACCTCCTTGCCTTTAGCGATTTGGGTAGTGAACACTTCGATGAATTAAACCTGTTATCTTTACAACGGTTGACAAACACGGAATGTAACTTGAACACAACATGTCCTCCAAATACGAACCTGATTGAAAGAAATAATGATAATCAAATTCTTGATGACAGCAACACTCATAACAGTCACAAAACAATTACATTGACAATCAGGTTATGTTATTTTTAAAATGTTTCCTTTTCTTTTTCATAACTTCCTTAACACACTACTTCTCCGCTGCGAAGCGCGGGTATTTTGCTAGTACCTAATAAAATAGTCACTCAGTAAACATTATACTAATGTGGCTTAATTTTTAAACAAGTATGGAAAGTAAAATGAGTGGTAAATAATTTAGTTTGAGTATGAATGGTAAAACATAAACCATATATTGTAGGAAGCTCATTATCTACCAATAGAAGAGCATGCATTTTTGATTTTCATCTTGCGTGATGTGCTGTGGTCAAAAGCAATGCATGTACATTATGTTTAAGCATTGGCAGTTTATGTGACTTTCATAACTGAAGGAAGCCAAAATGAAATTTGAACCAACAGCCTTTCTGTTAAAGGGCTCTTTCTTATGACATTTGTGGTGAATTGTTAATACTTCAGAATAGCCGGAGGGTCGGATGAATAGAGTACATGTCTAGTAAATGGTGGAGGCTAAACCTCCAGGTTGCCAGTTTTGAAATCTTTGAAGTTATCATGTATAGCCTTGAAACCACCCATAGCAAGTGTACTGAATTCTGATTGGATGATGTTTAATAATGGATCTCTCTCTTGCTGGGCCTGATGAGCAGAATATTTTTAGTTATCATTGCATTCAGCTGAATGTGCTCTATGAGCTTAGAGTACATACTGCAGCTTAAGAGGCTTTTCCCTATTAGGAGTAAGAGTCTTTCTGTGTTCAGTGGCAATTCTTCAAACAAACATAATTGTTTTATTTAAGAAGCATGAGTGACTCTTAAAATGTATTCTCTATTATTACCACCATGATTGTTGAAATTTCCAGGTTGCTTTGCACTTTTCAAAAACAAATAGGAGACAGTCTAAACAGATTTTAAAATACCATGGAGTATTTCAAGTCTCATAAGGATGACTGATCATTAATTCAAGGCTTAGCTTTGCTCTGCCAGCCGGCAGTAATTTGCTCATCCATGTCTCATGAAAGGAATCCTATTATGACACGACATGCCATTGAATAACCTATATACATAATGAAACGCCTCATTTGTATATATTTACTCACTACCAGACATATTCAAAGATACACAATCACATTTTCTTAATTCTGTAAAATTAAGTGAACATGTCAAAGTATGAATGTAGTATGCATTTTATTATTCTTTGTTATATAAAAATAGTGGAATTTAATAAGAAGACGTATGCACAGTAACATAATGGTTGCTTATACAAAAATTCATATTAACAGCAGTAATTAACTTTTTTAATTGAATCTACAGTACATATAAGAGTATGAAACTGTAAAGTATAAAATAAAGGGCTTACCTTCAAGTTATCAGAATCACTCTTTAGTCATGATCAAATTTCCCACTTCCCTGCACAAAACACTTCCTCTCACCCCTACTTAATGTTCTTTCTCCTGACAGTCAAACGTTTGTGTTGTCATTTTTAATTATTATTGGAAGATTGTTTTTCTTAACCTTCTTAAGGACACTGTAATACCAAAGGTTCCCAGTTTGCTCATTGTCACTGCCTTATTTTGTGACCTTGAAAAATTTGCGTACACTGCAATGGAGGTAATTTTAAGTAACCTTAAAATTTCTAATTTATAAGAACCTTTGTATACTGTAAACCCTAACACAGGATATTCTCCAGCTTGATCAATTCAGTTCAGGGTCCTGAGTGTACAGAACCTTTGTAATTCCTGCATTAAGGCTGGCTTGCTTCCAGAATTCCAAACTGGGAAACAAAATTCTGTGATTTTGCCTAAATTGAAGTATATACTATACATTTGGTCAAATTTCAGTTCTGCATTTGGCTTATGACAAAAACAATAAAATCATTCAGTAATCTGCTTTGGACAAATACACACATCACCTGATCTCTACTATGGTCAGGGCCGGACTTATGCATAAGCTATTCTGAGCTGTAGCCCAGGGCACCGAAATGAATCAACATATATGAAAAATATTTGTTTATTTTTTCAAACAAGTATTTCTATGGCTAGCTCGGCTGATTGACCCCTTCTTTGACCTGTTAAACTATCCCTGAGATAAGTCATCCACTGCTAGTCACATGCACACCTCATCTCTGAGTTTACTTGTATACCATGAACAGTTGCTAGTGACAGAGGGAGACAGCGTGGCGAGCTGAATACAAACTGTCAGAGTGTGAAGAAGTGACTTATTGTGTGATAATAGTGACAGTTCTTCAGAAATGGCCAGCGGCAGCTTGATAGCTCCTTGTTTTAATAATAGCAAAGCAGTCGAAGGTGAAGATTTTACTCAAATGGTTAACTATGATGCCACTTCTGAATGTGTGTTGTGTGGATCTCCATGGCAGCAGACAGATTAATATTTTTGTGTGTGTTTGTATTTTTATTATATTTATTTTTTTTAAATATATTCAATTTCTTTTATTTGTGTTTTATTTTTTTAATTAGTTTTACTTTCAGGACTAAAAACACATGATATTGTGAAAATAATGTGCCAGAATAGCATTTTTAAATATTTTCCATGTCCCTCTCCTTGTCTTTACTTTACTTTCTCTAAATATAGATAGGTAAAGATAGCCTTGTGTTTGAAACATTTGACATTTCATAAAGACATTGCTGATTTGGTGATGATATATATACTCTTATTATTATATTAAGTAAGTAATAATAATAAGTAATATATATTACTTATGTAACATTACTTCTATTTATTATTTATTTTGTTTATGTTCATTTATTTTATTTCTATTTATGTTATTCATGTTAATTGTATGTTTTTCTTTTATTCTATTATTGTAAAGCACTTTGACCACAGCATTCCTATGTTGTTTTAAATGTGCTATATAAATAAAATTGACATTGACATTGACTCTATATATTGCTCAAAAGCTCAGATGCAGTTTTTGTGGCTTTCCATGCACTTATTCTATACTATCACACTACTTTCTGTATTTTTGCATTGGCTATTTAATTTCAGGCAATTCCATAGGCTTTTTTCTGTGATCTTCTCAGTATAGCCAAGTGATGCCTGAATGAGGATTCCAGCCCGGGTCCCATCCCCATGTCTGTTACTAACCAGGGAAGTGGAGTCGGTACACAAAACCTTTGACTCTCAATCCTTATATTATGGTACCTCTTACTCCTCTATTTGTAATTAGACTAATATGTTTATTATGCTGATTGAAAGCACACAGCATACAAGATACAAAGCATTTCATTACTGCCAGCGTGAATCATCTTAATACTTTTTGGCACTCTAAAACGTACCTAGCTAGTTATGTTGTTGTGGCTTACAAACACCGAGTAACACTAAGCATAGGACTATACCTAAAAAAATGACAAGAAGCAGTAGTTTTATTAAAAGAACAAAAATGGCTTAATCAAAGTAGTAAATGTGAAATTGGAAATTTTACCACATTGTATTACAATGTACATTTACTTAGAGTCGATACTTTTTTACTGACTCCGACTCCAGTAACCCAATAATTGCTTCCGACTGCACAACTCTGACTACACAGCTCTGACAATAACAAGTAAAAACAAAGAAACACTAGTAAAAGTAACAGTTAACATTGTAATTTTCTCAGACAGTTAAAATATCCACCAATCCATTGTCCAATCTGCTTTTCCAGTTTAGGTTTATGGGGTGCTAGTGCTTGTCACCTGAGGTGGGTTGGCACCCTGCCCGGGATTGGTTCCTGCCTTGTGCCCTGTGTTGGCTGGGATTGGCTCCAGCAGACCCCCATGACCCTGTGTTCGGATTCAGCGGGTTGGAAAATGGATGGATGGATAGTGCTTGTCACCATATCATTGACTACAAGGCAAGAACAAGCTCTAGACACACACACACCCACAAGGTAGCCAATGTAAAATCAAGAACATTCTTAACACTCAAATCTTTCAGAATGCAGGAGGAAAAACTACGAAGATATGGGGAGAAGAGGCAAACTACACTCAGAAAAAAGATCCTGGGATACTGAGTCAGTGAAGCAGCAGTGGTAACAGGCCTGCCACAATAAGGACCACTTTGTTAAGGAGAGTAAACTAAATTAATACATGGTTTGTATAATCAGTTACCTCAAACCTTTTGCACATCCACCACACAGACTAAAGTGGCAGTTCACTTATGATGTTCAAAGCAGATGCAAAGACTTGCAGTAGTAGTACTGTTACATAAACAGGGCACACAAAATTCTTATTTGCATGTCCTAATGATGTTGTGACTGTCTTGTACCATGATAAAAAAGAACGTACCTGTATAAGGTAATATGTAGGAGGAGTATTTTCGCATGTACATACACACTGGAAGGTCATTAAAGTTTTCTGAACTTACTAAACATTTACTAATGTCCTCTTTTAGGCATGTGTGCACTATGGTCTGAAAGTTAGTGTCCAGTAATTTAAGATAATAGTTAAGTTGCGACCCTTACTTGAGTGATGTATTCTGCTGTATTGTAGTTTGTCCCAAGCCAAAGTTTCCTGCCTAACTCCACAGAAACTCCTTGAACTTTCTAGATACATTTTTAAGTTTTGTTGGATTAGCATACATACTAATTTTCTATCTTCTTCATACAGTTTCTCTTAACTTGGTGTGTGTCATCAGGAACAATAAGCAGAACCCGTTTAATCAGACTTAAGAATGTAAAAATCCTCTTCATGGCCATTAATGAACAGTTGCAAAAATATTTATACCATTAGCTGTCACAAATACAAAGACTGATTGGCTTCCACCATGACTGTTATGAGCAAAACTCAAAAAGCAAGCCTAACAATTCTGTCAGTTCTCTTCCTTGTGAAAAGAAAAAAATGCAACCATCGGGCTCAGGTGTTTAATTCTCATCTCGACTCACCCTGCTGTGCAACAATAAAAGTTGTCCTCTGTCTTCATTTGAGTGTCTGATGACTTGGGGCGATGGAACTGTCAGACTTGCATATTCTGTGTACATGGCAATACTATTATTATTATTTCTAGTCTCACTTGCTTAGGAGAGAGAGGGAATGCCCATTGAATTATTTTTTCACATTCTCACAGACCTACTGTAAGTGTTATGATAATTGTGAACTCTAAATTGGATGAATGTGTATGTGTATGTAAGTGGGCCTTGTAGTGTACTGGCACTCCATCTGGGATTGCTTTCTGTCTTGTATTTGATGCCACATCTAGGTTAGAATAAGCATGTTTTGAATGTTATGTGTTGTTCTGTGTGAATTTAATTTGCATGTTTGAAATCAATTTTTTTCCATAATTCCATTAAGTGGTTATAAGTAGCAAGAGTTAGTGCATTTGAGCTGTTTGACTCTTGTATAGCATGGGCACTGTTAAACTAACTGATCAATAGGTTTAAGAAAGAAGCCAATTGGTTTCTCCGACAAGAAGCAGCTCAGTGGTGTTTTTCAAACTGTCAGTTCACATAATCAGAGGAAGCATGCACAAGCTCAGGACTTGTGTAATATAATCAATACTGGATCAGGGTCAAATAAATCCTTAACCAAAACTGCACAAGAGCAAAACTACAAAAATGCAACTTGGAAAAAAAATGGAATAAGTATAGAATTAACAATACCTTAGCCTGTGATCTGTTAATTCTCATGTCTTAGTTGAATCAAAGAATTACATATTTTCAAGCAAGCAATGGCCATGGATAGAATTTTAGACAGAATTGGTTCAAAATTAAAAAAGATTCTAATTATAAAATATGTAATAGATTATTTAAAATTTAGAAATTTGTAAATTTGTAAAACTTGTAAATTATGAGATGGCATGGCCACACTCTCTTATTGCTGTTTCAAAGCTCCAACTGCCTGGGTTTGATTCCTGGTGTGGTCACTCTCCGTCAATACAGGTATCCCCAAAAAATCTATTTCTTCATCACATTCATTTTAGGCTTGCAGGCTGTTCTAATGAAGGGGTGTCTGTGGCTGAATTTGATATGTCTTGGATTCTGTTGTTCCAGAATGGTCATTCACCCTTAACCTTAAACACAGTTTCTCTCATCATAAAGGAGGAACCTTATGCATGAGATTACACAATTTCATTTTTTTTATAATGGATCAAAAAGCCTGGTTACCTTACAAATTTAAATGATGACAAATTGTTTACATGTAGGCTTAGAGGATTTGGTCATGTTTGCGTGAGTGAGAAACAAAGGAATCTTTTTTCTAAATTCAAATAGAGGAGTTTAAATATTTTATTTTTAATTGGTTGAAAATAAATGTGAATAAGGGCGGCACGGTGGCCCTGCGTGGAGTTTGCTTGTTCTCCCCGTGTCTGCGTGGGTTTCCTCTGGGCGCTCTGATTTCCTCCCACAGTCCAAAGACATGCAGGCTAGGTGGATTGGCACCCTGCCCGGGATTGGTTCCTGCCTTGTGCCCTGTGTTGGCTTGGATTGGCTCCAGCAGACCCCCGTGACCCTGTGTTTGGATTCTGCGGGTTGGAAAATGGATGGATGGATAAATGTGAATATATTTCCAAGAATATCAATTTAATGATGTTTCAAGAAAACATATGTCTTGTCTGTGTGCGTGAGTCTACCCTGTGTTGGCTCTGCCCAGGGTTGGTCAGTTTGCCGAGGGCATTTGCTCCAGTACTCCAGTAACACCTGTCCTGGGATGGTGGTTCAGCGAACAGATGAATGATGGCTCAGACACAGGAAGCAGAGGGTGATGGTGCAAGGAACCTTATCAGAATGACATTAAGAGTGGGGTTCTACAGGGGTCAGTGCTACAGCCTCTGCTTTTTTAATATATAAGAATGATATGGATAAGAATATAAGCAGCAAGCTGTTTACATTTGCAGATGATACCAAGTTAGATGGATTGGCAGATAATCTAGAATCTGTTGAATCATTACAGAGGGACTTGAACAGCATACAGGCTTGGACAGATTTGTGGGAGATAAAATTTAATGCAAGTAAATGTAAAGTATTACACGTAAGAAGTAAAAATGATGTGTTTGAATGCACAATGGGAGGTCTGAAAATCGAATGTACACCTTCCTTATAAGAAGGATTTATGAGTCATAATGAACTCAACACCATCTACCGCCAGACAGTGTTCAGAAGCTATAAAGAAGGCTAAGAGAATGTTAGGTTATACAGCTTGATGTGTAGAGTACAAGTCTGAGGAGCTAATGCTCAAGCTTTATAATACACTGGTTATACTTTGCCTGGAGTACTGTGTAAAATTTTGGTCTTTAGGCTACAAAAAGGACATGCAACGCTGGAAAAAGTCCAGACAAAGGTGACTAGGCTGATTCCATAGCTAATGGGGATGAATTATGCGTGAAGATTAAAAAGGCGAGTCTTTTCAGTGTAAGTAAAATAAGATTAAGAGGAGACATGATTGAAGTGTTTAAAATTATGAAGGGAATTAGTACAGTGGCTCAAGATTGTTGCTTTAAAATGATTTCATCAAGAACATGGGGACACTGTTGAAAACTTGTTAAAGGTAAATTTTCTCAAAAGCATTAAAAAGTTTTTCTTTACACAGAGAACCACAGACATTTGAAATAAGCTACCAAGTAGTGTGGTAGACAGTGGGACTTTAGAGAACTACAAAACTCAGCTTGATATTATTTTAGAAGAATTAAGTGGATAGGAACAGCGAGCTTTGTTAGGCTGAATGCCCTGTTCTCATCTAGTGTTCTCTATCTTATGTTCTAAAAAATATAATTGAAAAATATATAGCTGAGAACAAAAATGTTGCTTACTTGAAATAGGGTAAGACTGTGTAATAAAGAAATACAGTACTTCTTGCCTTTTGTTTGGTTAATGGGCTGTTATGCAGACATTGTCTTAAGAAAATGCCGCTTATAATTAACCAGCTGTCCCCCGTGGCTTCATCCACATATTAGTGAAACAGAACAAACATTAAAACCAATAAAAAATAAAAAGAAATTAAATTCTGGCAAAGTGGAAGGTAGGTACGCTCTAACATCAAATGTTGCCCCTGTATCTGATCTTGTTCAGCTCTGACAGCAGAGCATCCCCCATTTAAGGAGAAAAGCATGTGGCCGTGATATCTCTGGCAATCAGCAGCTACCCTGTAAAACACATGTAGCTCTGATCTCTCTCTCAAAAACGTCAAACGTTACTCCTTAACAATCTATAGATTATAATGTCTGTTGAACAAACAGGTATCGCCAGGTAAGCAGAGACAAGGAATCCTCAAACACATGGCGAGAGGTAGACTGACTTGAATGAAGACTGGCACATGAGTGAGGAGGGCCCCACCCCCATCTCCTCGGCCTGCAGCCTCTCTGTTGGTTTCACGCAAATAAATTGGTACCGCAAGTGAACTATGATACTTAGCGCGATGACAGAAGTTGCATAATCAATCGGAATGGTCAACCAAATTATACAAAAAAACCCAATCTAAATCCATTGAGTAGTTCTCTAGTGAAAAGCGGATAGACAAACAGACAGACGTTGAATTTTATATATATAGGGGTATATATACATATATATATATATATATATAAATATATATATATATATATATATATATATATAGTATCAGACGGCTGGGGATGGGCTTGTGCCTCCTCCAGACCATGAGGGGACGACCACCCTGGTTGCACGGGGGATCACGGGTGCAGAGCTTGGAAGCTCAACCCTGTAGGGAGACGTGGTCACCGCCAGGGGGCGCCACAGTGCCTGAAGAGCCCTGGACCTCAGCACTTCCGCAAGACCAGGAAGTGCTGGGGGGAAGAAGACTGGGGACACCCGGAGGGCTTCCAGGTGCGCAGCCGGCACTTCCGCCACACAGGGGAGAATCCGCAGAGGAGTGTCAGAAAGCAGCTGGAGCCCATCCGGGCTTGTATAAAAGGGGCCGCCTCCCTTCATTCGATGACTGGAGTCTGGCGAGGAGTGGACGAAGTCGTGTTGGAGAAGAGTGGAGGCGGCCCGAAGAAGGCAGGCACTGGAAAGAGAGGCCTGGACTTTGGGGGATTGGTGCTGGAGGCACTGGGTTGTGCACGGACTTGACTGTATGTAAATAGTTGTAAATAAATGTGTGTGTTGGGTGACAAAGTGTTGTCCATCTGTCTGTGTCTGGGTCATGTTCCACAATATATATAGCCGCCTTGGTTTGTATGGAGGCCACGGGAACTTAGCATGGAAGCTCAACCCTATAAGGGCCCATGGCCACCGCCAGGGGGTGCCCTAAAGACTTTGCAGCCCTGGACATCAACACTTCAGCCACACCCAGAGGTGCTGGTGGAAGGATTACCAGGGACACCCAGAGTGCTTCCTGGTGCTTATGCGGCACTTCCGCCACACCAATAAGTGCCACAGGAAGCTTGTCAGGAGGCACCTGGAACACGTCCGGGTGAACATAAAAGAGGCCGCCTCGATCCATTCGTCAGCTGGAGTCGAGTGGAAGAGGACGAAGCTCGGAGGAGAGAAATGGAGGCGGTGAAGAGAGGACAGGATTCAGAGAGGCCTGGGCTGAAGGTACTTGGTGCAGGGGCACTGGGCTGTGTGCAGGCGGGGCACTTGTAAATAGTGTAAATATGAATAAACATGTTGTGGTGTTTAAACCATCGGTGTCTGCCTGTCTTTGTTAAGACTGGTCTCCTCAAAAAAAAAAAAAAAAAAAAAAATATATATATATATATATATGGATTTTGGATTTAACATTCAAGTGTTAAAGATTGGAAGCATGACAGAAAAAAAACTAAATTGATAAATTCCCACATGCCTTCAGAAATCATGCTTTTTTGATGTCCACAAATTAATTTTAATTGAACAAGGACCTGGTTCAAGAAGCTGAAACAAATTCTGTCTAAATGCAGTGCCACATTCCAGTTCTATCAGGTTATCAACAGATGAACACACCCTTAGTGTCCTGGTCTGTTCATCTACAATAAAGACCAGAATGTGAAACTGTAATTCTGTAAAATCGGGATAAATTTGTCATATTCATTTGGTTTCTTACATCTGTCTGAATTACGAAGTGTTCCTCATATCTGCCCCAAAATGTCAAAAATTCTTCATATGAAATAGCAAAACTTTGTGAAAAAGAAAGCACTTTTCTTTTTAAGGGTTTCCCCAGGACGTTTTGTGTACTCATGCAATAGTCTTTGAGATCACCACCCTTAGGTGCCATCTTATTTGTAAACATTACATCAGTTGTACTTTCATTGTGGCTCACATCCAAAACCAAAGCCAAGTTGGCAAAACATAACTGATAATGAAAGTACCTAAATAGCTAAAGTTGCTTTGAAGAAGAAAATACAGAGGCAAGTTAAACAGAAACTGAAACATGCCTGAGAAGAAAAATAATATGGCAAATCTTGATACATACTGACTCACAGTATGTTTGGAATTTTACTTTTCAGTATGAATATCACTGCCCAACAGAGACTGAAAAATGTCATCTGAGGAGTTTTTTTAACAACATACAAAACATTTTAAATTTGGATGTAAAACAGAAAATGAATGTTTCACTAAACCTTTTAAGTACCGAATGGAGCAAGTTCAGCTCTTGCAAATTTTCAGATATATTGCTAAGAGCATGTTCTTTCATCCGATTTGGCTCCTCTTATGATATTAATATATATGCTTGTTCAATGTTAGTGGTTATACATAAAGTAATTAACACATTAAAAATAGCTTGCCTTAATGCTAGAAGTATCAAAAATAAGGTGAGTTGGAGTTGTATGTAGCAGAGCATAAGTATGATATAATAGCAATAACGTAAACCTGGCTAAATAACAAAGATGGGGATGAGTGTAACATAGAGGGATACACATTTTTAGGAAGGATAGACAGAACAGAAAAGGAGGTGGGGTAGCTGTTTATGCCAAACAGGGTTTAAATATAAGACCTCTTCAGTTGGATGATGAGCCCCATCTTAGTGAGGACATTTGGCTTCACCTGGAAAATATTATAGAAAGAGGTCTTATTTTAGGTGTTATCTTATTGGGTGTTATAGACCACCCAATTCAGACAGTAATTTCAACACACATCTTTTTAGTAATATCAAAAAAGCAAGTTTACAGGGGGATATTATAGTCATGGGGGACTTTAATTATCCAAATATTAACTGGGATAATCTTGCAGATGGAGGAGCACAGGAGCAGGAGTTTTTAGAAGTAATCAGTGACCGTTTTTTAACACAGCATGTTAGAGCACCAACACGGGGTGAAGCCTGTCTGGATATAGTATTCTGTAATAATCAGGATAGAATTGAGGGTGTAGAGGTGATTGAACCACTAGGGTCAAGTGACCATAATGTAATACAATTTTCAGTATTTTCTAATGTAATTGCTCATTCATACGGCTAAAAGCATTCGTTTACAGTGTGGTTTACTTGTCTGTTGAACTTTTGTCAATAGTGTAGACTTCGTGTTGACTTAACTTTATTGGTAACATTCTAAGGATCAAAGCAAAGGTGATATTTTATTATTTTAGCCTTTACTTAATGCCGATAACCAGTTATGCTCCATGTCCTTCTTGTGCTCAACACTGCCAGTTTAAATCCAGGACTTTTTCAAAATAAAAGGGAACGAGGCAGTGTAACATGATATCAGAATTTCATTTATTTCTAATACAAGTTTGAAACTGGCTTGCCTTTGCATTAAACAATAAGGCTCTCCAGTCTTATAAAACTGTTTCCTAGCTGGGTCCTAAAATCACCATCTGCTGTGTTGTCACATAATCAGTTTAAGTGTTTATGAGGTGTTCAACAGACTTTTTTTATACTCTTTTCTGCTCACATTATTAAAAAAGCCCATGAGAGTATTAAAGAAAATAGATTTTTTTCAGAATTCCCTAGCTAATAATTGTGGAGCACAAAAAAGAAACTGCAGGATTTTAATGATAAAAAAGATTGTAGTCTCTGAATAGCAGTTTGAGGAAATTCTTTTTACTAGATCAGGGAAGAAGTTTACATTGTAGACCATTAACAGCATTGATAATGTGATAGGGTACCTGGCTGGCAGTGTGAGAGGGCAGGGGCTGCTTGGTATGTCTTTTTTAGCATGATGCATTGGAGGGGAGTATCCAAGAACACACCAAGGAGAGAGAAAGATGTCAGAGATGAGTTATACTCTAGATGGAGAGAGAGCCAGTCCATCAAAGGTTGTCCTTTAAACAAAGAAGGTAGCCGACCCAACCCTTTATGAGCTACCAAGAGGTCAGGGATGCAGGTATACCAGAAGCCACTAGTGGGATTTCTAGCCTGGAGTCCCTTAAGTGATTCAAGGAATTGGCCAAAAGTTACCTTGAGCCAGCTCTTTTAACCACATCTGGCAAGGATATGAGTTGCATCAGGAACCAAGAATCTTTGAAGATAAGTTGTGACAGAGAGATAGAGAGAGAGAGAGGAGGAGGAGGAACTCGGCTGGCTCTACCATTTAAGCAAACTAGGTTGTCACCTAGCATGGCAAGTTTTAGGGGGCGACATTTTTTTAAACAATACAGACTCACTTAAGAACACATTGACTCAGTACAAATGTCTAGCTCCCATTAACTCTATTATATTGTTTTATATTATTTTTCAAGTACTAGAGATGTTTGGGCTTAAAGTCTTACTACCAATACTCAAGCCATTTACTAGTGGTTTTCTAAATCCCAGGATGCACCTCATCCCTTTTCACTGAAGCTCTCTTTACCCTTTGAGGGGCTGGTCCTGGTTTATAGGAGTTCTTTTATGGTAGACTACCTGGACTCACTACATTTTGCCAATTGGACAAAGGTTGGAGTAGAGGATTCAATCTTTCGTTTGCTCCACAAGACTTATTTTGAACTGGACAAAGAGGGCAGCACTTGTGGGGATTATGTTTTTTATTTCTCCAGGGCCTTCAATATTATCCAGCCAACCCTATTAAGGGGTACGCTCAGAGATAAGCAGGCAAATGAGCCTATGGTGTCCTGGATAATGCACTATTACGATAAGCTGAATCCGCACACACTTAAAAGAAGCGGTTATTATAGCTATCATTAGCTTATCATGGCTGTCAGCACTGTAGTGAGTGAGAACATGGTGGTGGGGTAATGCCACACCAGCGTTTAGCTGACTTCTTAGTTACCTCGAAGTTCTGCAACTCAGAGGGCTTCACCAGGCTTCTCCCCGTTTGAACCGGCACTATGCTGAGGCTTGTGTCCAAAACTGCTATTTTATCACTAGGCACGCTTTCAAAATGAAGCAGCCTGATGGTAAAGCATGTGCTCAAATGCACTGTGGAAAGGCATGGGCTGCAAGTAAAAGGGTGCCAGCAAAGAAAGAATGTACACAGAGAAAAAAACTATGTTAAAGTTTACCACGAAACGTCCCTGAAATGGTGAACGAGCAGCAGGCGCAACATGGTTGCAGACATGTAAACGCGTGTGGAAAGGAATTTTTAAAATAGTGACACCGTATCCGAGTAAAGGAGGATGTAGGGCGTATGACTTGATTTCGTGCTCTTTTGGGGTCCCCGAATGATGTAAACAATGATTGGCTAGGTAAATGCAATAGCAGTATAAAATCAAAGTCCAGACCACCAGGGGTCATTTTTTGACTGGTCTTCCAGCTCAGGCTTCTGAACAGGTTGAGTAGAGAGAAGAACGTTTAAAGTTTGTATATATAAGTGAGGACAACTTCAAGTTTGTATATACTTCTTGAGTGGAAGTAATCTGTGTTTGTGGGTGCTCTCTTTTTCATCTTTGTCTTTGTGCATAATTTTTTCATATTTTGTTTTTTATTAATATTCTGTTTGTCAGAACAGTTTTTTTCTGAACTGTCAGAAGAAGAAGAAGAAGGAGAAAGAAGAATTTTTGTTTTTGTTGGATTTTTCTCATTACTTTTTTGCTTTGGAGTTACTTTAATTATTGTATATAGCACCTGCACTTATTTTTCTCGTTTTTGTTAATTTTCTTGCATTGAGGTGTGTAGATTTGCAAGGCATTACTGTAAATTTTTTGGCACATCAGGAATAAACCAGAATTGTGTTTTCAGGAAGAGTCATCATTGTCTGTGTCTCTATTCTCCCATGCCCTGGTCATTCGGTTATGGCTCCAGGTGCCCGGAGTCAAAAACTGTGCAACAGTGCAATTGCATGGGGACCACAACTATCTGTCGGGCACACCGCAGTTTGTGAGACCTGAGGACTGTGTTTCTGATACAGATGTGAGCAACACTGGTGCACCATTAGGAACAGTCCTGTCTCCTCTTCTCTACACAAATATAACACCAGGTCACGTCACTTGCAGAAATTCTCAGATGATTCTGCACGTATGGGGTGTATTGATAAGGGTGATGAGACAGAGTATAAGAGTCAAGTTTCTTGATGTAGAAAGAATTGTCTGCAATTTAACATAAGCAAAACCAAGGAACTGGTTATGGACTTCGGCTGCACCAAAGATCCAGTCACTATTCAAGGAGTGGATGAACAGGCAGTGAACTCCATCAAGTACTTGGGGATCCATATCATTGACTAGTTGGACTGGTCTTGTGCTTTGTTGTGGCTTGGAAGATGGCCGATTGGCTAAGTTACCTCACCTGACAGATAGACAGAAAGCCTATACTTTTGCAGATAGTCTCAACAAAGCAGTAAGAATTTTGTTTACAGTCAGTTTTTGTGTTCTTCTTAAGTATTTCTCCCTTGTGTATTGCAAAATAATTACATCTCTTGCATGGTACTGTACTGTTAAAATCTATATTTTTGAATTTATAATGAGAACAGCATTGGGTGTCATTCCTGCTAGTTAGTATGCCTGGGGAAACCTAGTGTTTATTAAAGATTTTGTTATAGAATATCCGCAGTGTGATTGTAGAAATCACGTTAATTCCTTCAGCATGCAAATGAAGTGTCACCGTTATGTTAGCAACAATTTAATCTCCATTAACATGTGGCTTCGTTATTTCCATTTTAGTATGCTTGATTAATTGTACTCAATAACACTGTAGGTGAAATGATGTGTTGAAGACAAGCATAAACTTGCTTCTTAAATGCAGGCATGTACGAATTGGGAAGTACTATTTTCTTAATATATGTTCTATTTTTGCAGTGAAGGATTTCAATACAGTTAATAAAGGTTTTTCTTTGAATATTATTAGAAGAAACTCTTAGCTATCTACAAAACTAGTCAAATACAGGCTGGCAAGGTAGACTATTACGTATTGATCAGTGAAAATAATGGATTTTTGAGAACACAAACTGTAAAGAGGCAATGTCTGGTGTAGTTTTTAAAAAAAATATTCTTACATAAAATAGTATTTTTTATTATGCTATACACATGGAACATTATTTTGTTATTTAACCCTGAAATCTTTTTAAAGTACTTGCATGTAATAAAAATCACAGAAAGGTTTTTTTTTTTTTTAATTTTCTGTTATTCCTCACAGTGACTTTTAATCAAAAGGAAGTCTTGATTTTTTTTTCTTAAGCTTTGAATGGTTGCACAGCATGTGAACCTTTGTTCAATTAATCTCTGTGGTTTTATGTATATCTACCAGTTTGAGTGGGAGAGGTACAAGCACAGTGTCAGGTTAATTGGCACATGGTACCAGTGGCTGTGTGATTGAGTGTGCCAGTGATGGTCTGGCACCTTTTCTAATGCTATCCTTGCCTTGTGCCTGCCGTTATCAGAATAAGGAGTAGCTCTGAACTCCATAAAACAACTTGACCAGAAGTGAAGTGGTTGATTTTTTTTTTTTTTTGATTAGCAATATGCATAAGGATAAAGTTAATAATTGCATTCTTATGTTAAATTCATTTTCTCTAGAGCTATTATACAAAGTCATGGATTAAGCTTAGTATCATTAGAATAAAAAAGTCATATATAACAGTGTGGTGTAGTGGCTAAAGCTTAGGGCTTTACACAAGGTTGCTGTTTCAATTATATTCTTCTCTTTGCAGATCTGAGCAAGTCACTTTGTCTGACTGTACTTGAATTATAAGTTACCAGCTAAATCCCTCTATAAATAAACTCCAATGTCTGTCTGTATGTCTGTCCACTTTTCACAAGAGAACTACTTAACTGATTTAGATCTGTTTTTTTGTCTATAATTTGCTTGAACATTCCCAATGATTTCGTGACTTCTCTCATTGTATTATATTTCGGTTGTAGCACCGATTTATTTGTGCGAATCCAAGAGATAGGCTGAGGGCTGTGGTGGGGGGTGCAGGTCCTCAGGAGTAGGGAGCCAGGCGGGGCCATCCTCACTCATGTGCCAGCCTCCATTCAAGTCGTTCTACCTCTTGCCATGTGTTGGAGCGTACCTTGCCTTTGCTTAGCTAGCTATACCTGTTTGTTCAGCAGACATTATCATCTAGAGATTGTTAAAGACTAACATTTGATGTTTTTGAGAGAGAGATCACAGCTACGTGTGTTTTAGAGGGTACCTGCTGATTGCCGAGGATATCACGGACACATGTTTTTCTCCCCACAGGGGGGACACTCTCCCATCAGAGCTCAACATGATCAGATACAGTGCCAACGTTGGAGAGTATCTACCTTTCACTTGGCCAGAGATACCTTGACAACTATTTACATTTTTGGCAAAGAGATCACAGCTACATTCTCACCCCTGATAGCAAAACCAAAAATATTGTATATCAAGAAACCCTCGGATACGAAAGCTATCAATATAAATTCTTCTCAATACGAATTATTACATTTTTTTTCAGCTTTTTTTTAATTGATTTTTAAAGTTTGTCCTGTTTCACTGCTACGTGGGTGGGGCCATGAGGGACAGCTAGAATTTAACTACAATAAGAATTGTGGATTACCTTGCTTACTTCTGATTGTTATTTGGAATAAATTAACTCAATAAGAGTAGTTAACACTGGAAGAAAAGAGAAGTACTAAGCTGAGAATAAATATGACTGTTTAGAATTTTTAGTTAAAGACAGAAATTACCTTCTGACAAAATGAGACTGAGTCACAATGGATGGCCTCCAAGACTTTAAGGATGGTACATTTTTCGGCCATTGTGGGGAGAAAGTTTTGCGCATTTCTCAAATCATGCTGGATTGCAATCACTCTAAGTAATTTTCTAGCATTATCTGAAGTAACAACAGATGGGCTAAAATTATGCAGAGAAAAACTGTTGTAATATCCTACACAGCACTGCTCATTTATCTTATTTGTCTGGAAGAGTCCTAACTCACACTACATAACTCCATGTTTTAGCGAACCCTGTTTTCTGGGAAGGTGCCGAGGTTGCCAACAGAATTGCGTAGCTACCCTTGTAAAATGAAGGATGGGTAGAATCAGGCCAACACCTAAGCAATTTAGTATTTTCCACCCCATCACCCGAATATTAACAAAACACATAAGACATATGTATAGATTAAATATATTAAGAGAATTCAGGAATGCTACCATATGTTGGAAAACTTTTTCCTTTTGCCACTTGTTTGGGACACTATTAAAGTGATTTATTTTCACAATTACACTACTTGCTTCTGTGAGCGGCTAGGATATAATTATTCCTCAGTATTTGTTTTTATACGTTTTAAGACTAATTTGGCATCTTTATCATGAACAGTGAAAACCCTGCAAGTTTTTGAAATAGTAATTTTTACCAAAATCACAATTAAATAACTGGGACAGGCTACTCCACACATCACCACAACCAACCCAGCAATGTGGCTGACTGCCATAAAGTGCTAAATTGTGTTTGACAGTTCATTATTTGTTGTTGAAAAAGCTAAGAAAATGAGCAGAACATTGTTGAGCTTTCAGTTAATGTTTAAAGGACTCATTTATGATGTGATAACCATATTTCTAAATGACAAATTACCCATACCAAGCTTTGTCTTCACATAGCTTGCTAAATTGCTTACATCATTGCATTTATTTTATTTTTGACTGAACTTTATTGTATTTGTTTTCAAATTATTTAAGAACTCAATAAAACTAAACAGGAAGAAAAAATATCTGAAATGCTCTTTCACATTTTGCAAGTCATTCTGACAGTGTACCTATTGAGAATAACTCATTAGGCATTTACTACTTCTGCTTCAATATTCAAAGTCACTTTTAACATTAGAAATAATCAATGACAAAAAACTTACAGTGACTTTGCTTTCTTTAAAAACCCAAAAATTCTCTTTAACCAATGTAGCACATAAAGAAGCTAGTTCAATAGTAGCAAATAAATTGAATTACTATAATTTAACTAGCATGTAGTGATAATAATTTTACTATGCCAGTGAGGAGGTGTTTAACTTACTTTTGGTACTTCTTTCCATCTGTGTATGGGATGGAATTTGCACTCCATTCAGTTTTTAAAATAAAGCGTAAAACCTTATACAGTCCA